>JBBPDJ010000023.1:3872248-3906203 GCA_037974625.1 Cucumis cinereus | reverse complement strand
GGGGGGTTGCAGGGGGTTCTTACACATACAAGAGCCCCATTAAAGAAAAATCGTCAAATGAAGTACAAAAGGTCTTCGAAATGAACGGCCACATGGGGATTGGAGACATGAAACTTCACCAAGGACCAACAACGCCACGGTTGTAACACCC
This sequence comes from Cucumis cinereus, assembly GCA_037974625.1. Taxonomy (NCBI): domain Eukaryota; kingdom Viridiplantae; phylum Streptophyta; class Magnoliopsida; order Cucurbitales; family Cucurbitaceae; genus Cucumis; species Cucumis cinereus. The sequence continues at coordinate 3,906,052 of JBBPDJ010000023.1, read as the reverse complement.
CATGCCCATAATTTGGAATCCCGATTTGGCACCCAATGGCCCAACATTCTCCCACATCCCTTACAACCCGGCATCGTCATTTACTTGTCTTGAACTGCTTCCTACAGTGAAAACCATCCCCACAAACCAACACAAGTCTTTTTAGTATGCTTTATCCTCACTGACACGCTTCTTAAGAAAATTCCTAAGTGTCACCCAACATAAGATTGCTCAAGCTAAGTACGTTGAACTACGAAATTCTTATGATTGAGCCACCGAAGAGATAGGTGCACCTTGTTGGTATGAGTAGTAACTTTCAATTCTTTTAAGTCTTTTTTAAACATACTCTCATATCCTTAAGATTCCTCTCATTCGAATGTGATCTCGGTTCATTCATGCCCCCTCCTAAACTCGGGTTGTTACATGTCAACCATTTTTTGCTTGATTCGTCCAACCACATCTTATTGGGAAAGGTTCAGGTTCCGCTCTAATACCAACTATGACGTCCCAAGCCAAGTATTTGGAATCCGAACTGACGCCTAATGACCCTGACATCCCCTGCATCACCATCTTGCTTGTCTTGAATGCCTCTAAGAATGAAGACTATCCTCACAAACCAAAACATGTCACACTAAGCTTAAAGAAATTCTATGTTGGGTGACCTTTTGGGAATTTACATAGGAAGAATGTGAGTGAGAACAAAGCATGCTAAAAAGACCCATATTGGTTTGTGAGAATAGTTCTCACTCTTAAATCCATTCAAAACAAGCAAGGACGACGTTGTCAGGTCTCAAGGGATGCAAGGGAATTCCGGGGTCATTAGGTACCCAATCCTAATCCAAATCCTGGACCTAGGGTGTTACGAGGGTTCGTCCCCACCCTTCAAACACTCTCTTATTTCTCTCTCCCCACAAATCCCATAATAGATGCACACCCCAACAGCCCAAAGAAAGCCCCTTCTTGCTAAAAGGAGAAACTCCTAGATAAAACTAATGGCACTCCTCTAAGGAGCCAACATGAAACTAAACTCTGGGTCAAACCCTAAGTTTAAAAAACGTCCAAAATCAAGGGTTCTCCCACATCCCTTCAAGACTTTCCCAAAGCATCTTGTTAGAAGGCAAAGGGAGGCCTAAAGAAAAAGCTTACAAAAGAAAAATGATTTTAGATCAGAATCCTAATTTTTTGGAGGCAAAATTGTGCCCTTTTGCAAGTCCTTTCTCAATCAAACAGATCAGATCCTCCGAGCACTTTGTTCATCCTCTTTTTAAATACTCTGTTTTCTCTATGCCTAATTCGAAGGTAAATTTTTTTAGAGGTTCTCCTACCCCAAACTCCAATCTCTTCATCGAAAAAGAAGTGTGTCAAATTTCAACTCTCCTTTTAGTGTGAGCAACGAACAAAGGAAGTCGAATATATGCCAAAGACAGCGGAGAAGGATGACCAACCAAGGATCCTTTAGAATCTGATCTCAACACCCTGTTTTAGAAAGAGGAGGATTTTAATTACTGAGAAACAGGCCGCTTTATTTTCCTAACAAGCTCAGCAATGTGAAATTCCAAATCACTTGACGTCCATTGTTGAGAAATGTGGAATTATTTTGATTTGAGTACAGAAATTAGACTTGATTTTGTTTTTTTAGCCAATTATTTTTTAAGGTTGTTTTAGTGGATCACGAGAGGTTTGACAAATGCTTCTATTGGCCCTCTAAAGTTCTTCAAAAATATTCTGGTTCTAGTCACTCACTCAGGATCTAAGGACTACTTAAGAGGCATATTTTTTCAACAATCCTCGACTTCAAGCTGCATGGTTGTTTGCTCTCCCTTGGTGTTTTCTTCCCATCCATTTTGAAGTTTTTAGTCTGCAATCTTCAGCTGTTTTTGGTCTTCTTGTTGAAAGATTTTTAAGGTTGCTTTATTCTTAGTTTTCTACTGTTTTGCTCAGGGTTTCATTTGTGTTGTTCAATTCGTCTGTACTTTTGTTTGTGATCGCTCTTTTCGCTCTTAGTATAATTCTCATGTACTTTGAGCATTAGTCTCTTTTATTAATACATTTAATAAAAAGGCTCGTCTCCGTTTCAAAAAAAGTTAAAGAGGAAGATATTTAAAAGATAATAACGATAAAATATCCAAATAAAACTAAAATTTATAACATGAAAGTTACTGGAGCAAACATTCCTTGATTAGCAAGTGACTACAAAATGATGGAACTAACCTACAAAAAGAAACAGTAAATGAAGCAAACACAACCAGTCTACCAAATCTCATAGAAGAAGATATTTAAAAGATAATAACAATAAAATGGCATCCCTTTCAACCAAAAAAACTGACAACAAAATGATATCACATTCTACTTAGCATCCTGCAGACAGTTTAGAGGTGAGAGCTCATCAATAGCATACATGTGTAACCATTTTAAAAAAATGTTCAAAAAACTCACATTCCAATCTAGAGTAGTAACATCTTTGCTCTTCTCGTTAGTTCTACCCTTAACATGCTTCAACACCAACACATTTAAAGGACCACTTTGACCTCCAGACCTACTGCTGCCATCCGCTATAGGCCAAATGCGTGCTGTTGAGTCTCCAGAACTGTAATTGAAGTAAGAATCTAAAAATGTGTGTGTATATATATATAAAAGAGAAATAGAAGCCTCATGATCAAAAGACAACCATAATACATGTTTCTTGCTAATCTAAGAGGAGGGAGACAAGTCGGACTAGACAAATATTTTTAATATATATTCTGAATGACTATCCTTTCTTTCAATTACACTTGAGACATACCACATTCATGATAGGTACAAAGTAGCGATTATTCAAGATAACAACACGCCAATATTGTTACTAAATAAAAGATTCCAAGAATACTTCTTAAACAAACATCTTGCTTCAATTATACAAAAGTGTGAACGTATACACGATTTGTCATCCCATGCTATTTGCCACTTCATAAAAGAAATCTGATTCACCATCAAAATACATTTAATACTCGATCAAACAATAGGACCAATTGGCATTAGAAAAGGTAAATGATAGCTCGACATATTCCCTCTGGTGTTGTATGTGATTCATGTTTGGAAGTCTTTCTTCCAGACGTTAAATTTGATGATCGATCGGCATAGAGACGTTAATACTTGATCAAGCAGTTCCTCCTCAATCCATCTTTTGGGAGGAAAGGCAGTTTTTTATGGTCTAATGAGTTTTGTGGCGTGAATGGAATACAATAGTGTTTAGAGAGATGGATAGGGGCCCTTAGGATGTTTGGTCCATCGTTCGTTTTCATGTTTCTCTTTGGGCTTCGATTTCTAAGGATTTTTGTAATTATCCTTTAGGTAATTTGCTACATAGTTTGAGCCCCTTCTTACCGTGGGAACTCCCTTTTTGTGGACTTGGTTTTTTGCATGTTCGTGTCTTCTTTCAATTTATTTTTCCTCAATGAAAGTTGTTCTCATTTAAAAAAAATAAATAAAAAATATGTTCCTTGCAAAGAAACTAATCCAGAAACTGATGTGTAAATGGACTGGTAACAGAAAGGGGAGGAAAACTGAGAGCTATAACCTGTAACCAGCATTTAACCCCATACAAACCACAAATTTCCCTCTGGTAGTACAAAGCTAAAAGAAGTAATATGATCAAAATAACAACCGACATTGAAATGTAAGCCCTTAATATTTTCAACGCAAAAACAATTCAATATTTATTGTGTGTATAAAAAAGGGACCTACCCCGATGCAAGAAGAGAACCTGTTGGATTCCATGCACAGGCACAAACCTAGATGTGGAAAGCAACAGATCGTCACATAGGCATACAGCTGGAATAGAAAAAATTGGGGATAAGGGAGAATATCATATATCAAACCATTCTTTTGAGGAGAAAGGGAAATCATAGTAAAAAAAGAAGACTGACAAAATATTAAGAAGACTGACAAAATATTCCCACCTCAGAAGTATGTCCTTGCAAAATGGTCACATCAGAACTAGAAATTTCACAGGACTGAGATGTTGAGGTCGTGGATATATCCATTGGTTCTGGTCCTGTGAAATACAATAGTTGATACAGAAGTTCAATCATCAAAAAAGTTGAATACTTGTATGTCTGTCTGTGGAAAGATTGGTGATGAGGGGGAACTACAGAACTCATCCTCTTGTGAGGCTGTGAGGCAAGAACAAAAAAAAACCACTGGAAAGTGGTTTAGAATATCCTATTCTAACATTTTTGTGAATTCATATGAAGCATGACCCACAGATCACTTAATAGTAGTAACCAAATGTAAGAAACGTACACAAGGTCAAAATAACCGGCCAAGAAAATGATATGTATTAGGTCAAACAGTTCAAAAGAAAGCCAGATAGTATCTGAAAAACACAATATAGTAGAAGGCAATGGTATGGCATACTATGAAAACAGCATACAAAAGTAATTTCATGGATACAAACATGGACTAAAGAATGACCCCGGGGAAAAGATACCTCCGAAAACTCCATTCTCTCCTTGGTTTGCAAGGACCTTTTCATCTTGATCCATAACCATATCTCTATCTGTGAAATTCTCATGTTGCTTTTCTCGCTCTTTATCCTTTTCTATTTTATCTCTCTCCTTTTCATGCTCCTTCTCCCTTTCCAGTCTTTCTTTCTCCCTTTCAAGTCTTTCTTTCTCCCTTTCCACTCTTTCTTTCTCCCTTTCCACTCTTTCTTTTTCCCTTTCAAGGCGTTCCTTCTCTCTTGCACGTCCACGTTCAACTTCACTTTCACGTCGTTCCTTCTCTCTTACACGTCCTCGTTCACTTTCAAGTTCCTTATCTAAATCTTTATCTTTCTCTTTATCTTTTACTAAACTCTTCCTTTTATCTTTAATTATTTGACGCAATTCGTGGACATCTTTTGTAATAAGGTCCAAAGGCTGTAGGAATGAAAAATCTTCATCTAGATCTGTATCATTCTGACAAGATTAAAACAGAAGTATCTCAGATTGCAACCCTGCATAGTTCTTAAATAGATACAAACATACAAAATTAGGAGTGAGATGAAGTTTATTGTGCTAACATTACTCAAATTAGCTTCCATCTCCAAATATTGAAGCCCTTTCTGTACAACAGTAACTAGAGCACCAGGTGGAACCAAATTGCCATCAATAGAACACTTGTTAATACCAGCTTCATACCCTAAAGCGAAAGCTGAATGTATAAAACCTAAAAAAGAAACAGACAGCAGGAAGAGAATATTAGATTTTTGGTTTATTTGATATAAGTTTGGTCAAAAATACAAAACGAACAGAAATTGAAATTTCAGAGAGAAACTAGCAATTTTCAATTTTTTTTGGATAAGAAACGATTTCATTGATTATCCAAAGAGATACAGAAAGGACCCATCAAAGGGATTACAAAAGATGTTTCCAATTTGCAACAAGGAAATTTAAGGTTGAAGGGTTGTATGAGCTTGCAAAATAGATAGATCTAAAACATCCTTTGAGGATCTATCCTTGCCTTGGAAAATCCAAGCTTTTCTTTCTTTCCAAATGTATTACAAGACCGCACTCACAATGTTTGTCCATAAGAGCTTCTTGGTAGTTTGAAGGGGTGATCAATCAGTAGCATTCTTGACCAGGCCAATTAATCTTGGGGAGAGACAGTTGACAATGCAAAGGCACTAAACAATTCTTCAAGTACTCGCAACTAATTAATAAACATATATTTAGAGAGAAACTAGCAAAGGCACTAAACAGAGAGAAACTTACAATTGATTCAAGATTTTCAAACATGTTTGCAGCAATTTAATAAACTTATACTTAGATGAGCCTAGGCACATATGTTTTAACTTTTACCTAGACTCAAAGTATTTGAAGAGGAAGGGTTCAGAATGGGAAACTCTAAATGTTGGGGGTCCTCAGAAGATACTGTATAGAGTCTCCAACACTTTCCAAGTTTAATGGCTATTTGGGATTTTTTTTTTTCTATCTCCATTCATTTTCAAATAAATAAGAGGATTCAGGTAAGGTGAACCCGAGGTATAGAAAGAAGGATCTGTCTGGAAGGATTTGAAAGGTTTATTTGAGTTGCGAAGTTACTGTTGTAGTTAAGAGTTTTTTCTTTTAAAAAAAAATACAAAACTTTTCTTTAAGTAAACAAAAAGAGACTAATGCTCAAATACACCTTAACAAAATAAAAACCTCTGGACAAATAATAAACCAGACAAAACTAGTAAGGTGAAAGAAAACCAAGACAAACACTGTTGGAGTTTAGAGTGGTTGACACACGTTACTACATTCCCTAACAGCCAATTAAGGGAACCATCAAAATCTAAGTAGATAGTCGATGGTTTCATTGAAGAGTGCGAGCTTTGAGACCCTCACCCTCACCTTGTGAGAGAAGATTTACGCGGTCCAATTTGCATTCAAGGAAACACGTACTTAATTATTCCCTTCGATTGAACTAAGAGGAAAGGCAAAGCCATAATCTGCAACGCCGGTTACTCAGATTATTCTCATTATTCACACCAAGGAATAAAGTGGAAGGAACGCATGGCTCGTAGCCGTAGTTAGGTGTTTCACTCACGTATCCAAAGCCTAACCTACTCTAAAACTCATATATTAACACCACATCAAAGCATCGAAAAACCTAACAAAACCACAGTATGTTAAAGAAAAAGGAGAAAGAAACAAAAAGCTCAAGTAAACCAAACCGACTAGAGTTGCATTGATCTACGAAATTAAATTACAGGAACACAAAATTTCTAGCCCTAGCCAGCTCAAAAAACCAACCCGCGCTGCTACGTTTCTAAATTTTAAAAAAAAAAAAAATCAGCTCAACGTTTCCTTCTGTTAAAAAAACGAGTTGAATTCCACAGTTCCTCATCGATTTAATCTATAGAAAAGGCATCAAACCAAACAAAAATGAAACTCCAAAAAGATAAAGGATACGAGTTGGAAAAGAAGTACCTGATTCTTGAAGGTACCGAAAGACGAGGTAATTCAATTCGACTGAAGTGATGGACGTCATGGCAAAAGAACGCCGGCTGTGAGGCCGGAGAAAGGTTAAAGGATCATACGAGCGAGCTGGAGGAGATGAAACAGAGAGATTTTTTCAGTACGGGGAGTTGGAAGGAAGAATGAAACGGAAACCCACTATTATGTTAACGGAGATTGAGAGCCGGTGAAACTACAGCTTTCTTCAGCCTTTCAGGGCGCCGAATAAGTCGTAGAAAGAGGGAAAACCCACGGTTTAGTGTCGCGTTAACGAGAACCGTCAATGACATTACGCTATGCCGCCGTAGAGTCCTCGCTTAGATGACCCTCCAATCTTATACTGCCATGTGGCTGTACCCTTCATTTACATTGTCGATCTGGCATTGACAGCTGGGGGAGCCCGTGATTGCCAAATTAATTTTTGGGAGAAAAAGAAAACAGTAAAAACAGTTTTCACTACAATCAATTTGGAACAACAATTATCTAATATTATAATAATCATCTTTTTTTTCATCTTAAATACTATTTTATAATATTTCATTTGTTATCGTATTTACTAGTTGCTACAGTTTTTACTTTTTATATCTATCGTTTTATATTCTTTGGTACAATGTTTATAATTGGTTATCAAACTAAAATAGTTTAGACACCAAATAGATACTGTTATAATTCAAACAAATTAATGTGCACCTCAAACAGAAAATATTATAATTAAACTATTATAACTCATTCTCCGCTGCAAACGCTCTAGAAGAAAGTGCCTTTGAAAATGATTTTGAGAAGATTAAAAATAGCTTTTAAATAATTTTTATAAAACAAAAAAAAATCATATATATAGAAAATACCAAAATATTTACAATCTATAGAAAAAAAATAGGCCAAAGTTTTGAATTTAAAAAATACCAAAATTACCCTTTCCATTTGATATTGGTGCAACCAATTTCTCTAATAATTTCATCCTCAATTTCAACATCACTAATTTCTTTCTTCTTCACCAATGTCTCTTCCTTCTTCATCTTTCTTAACTTCAAGCACGCATCTATTTTCTTTTTCTTCTCCTCTTTCTCCTTCTTCTACGATTCTTGTTCCTTTTTTTTTTCCTTCTACATTCTTCTTCTTTTTCTTCTTCTTCGATAATTCTTCATATTCCTTTTTATTTTTTTGTTCTTATTTTTCTTTTTCTTTTTTCATTCTTCTTCTTCTTCTTTTTCTTTAGCAATTCTTCATGTGCTGAATTATATCTCTATCTATGACATACTAAATTAATTCTTGATCTTTTTCTTCTTCTTTCTTTAATGAACTATGGGACAGAGAGGCATATTTGTTTGTTCGATATAGAAAGAGATAGAAATATATTTTTACAGGACCATCTGATTATTATTATTATCATTATTATTATTATTTGGGATCATCTTTTTCGAACATCAACTTCCTCGTATTCTTCTTCATTTGATTATATAAATAGACAGAGATAGAGTTTTGTCTCTGTCTATTTGGGATTGACAATTAAAATACTCTATTTTGTGTATACTACAAATAGTCAGAGATAGAGTGTTATCTTTGTCTATCTATGATAGACAAATGTATGTTTATCTCCATCTATCACAGATAGACAAAGATAGATGTCTATCTCTGTCATCTATCTCTGTCTATCTTTTTGTTTATAGTGATAAAGCTCTATTATCTTTGTCTATCTCAAATTGATAATGTTAGAGCTCTTGATTGTCTTCCATAAAAATAAAAAATAAAAAAAGTAGCAAAAGTAATAAAATTAAGTGATAGAAATAGATAGACATCTATCATATTATATCTAGAATAGACAGGGATAGTTAGTTATCTATCCATGTCTATCTATACAGTTTTGGTTTTTAACGTTGCATCTTGGGTTGGGGACTGTTTTGGTATTTCGCACTATAGACTGAACTTTTTGGGTGAACTAATTCTGTTTTTAAATTTTTTTATTAAATGTAATTATTTTATTATTTTTTTCTATATTTAAAAAGACCCCAAAAAAAAGTCGAGTTTGATAAAATAAACTAGGCTCAATTCATTAAAACCGCTCACTCATTAGTGTATATGTTTAAGGAGTTAATTTGGAATTGCACTTATGTAAAGTTCGAAGTCGCTAAGAAAAGCATACAGTTGCTTAGAATTAATTTAAATTCTAACTTCAGTCTTAAATTAATTTAATATAATAAAAATTTGTGATAATCTTCTCTTATTTTAAATCAACTTTCCAAAAACGTGATCATTTTTATATAAACAACAAAACCACATATTCGAATAAATGAAGTGCATCGATGGGTGCTAAAACTTTCACACAACTCAATCAATCAATTCTCAAAAGTAAAATTGCAATCGAGTTTGTCGTTTACGTTTAATATCTATATGAGAATGACGGGTGGAAAGAGGTATTACGTTAAGGACATGGTAGACAGGGAAGAAGCAATGTCAAACAGGCAACATTACATTCGACTCCCTAATACATTAAGTATTACAATACTTTTAATGTCGTAATATTTTAATAATTAGATTTAAAATCAAAAGTTTAGAAAATTTAACTAGTGATGCCAAATCTTGATATGGATTGTTTCTTTGGCAGTCAAAGTGTCTAATTACTTTATTTTATGTCAAGCAACAAATGACAAATAGGTGCATCCAATTTTCAAGAAAAGTCACGAGTCATAACATTAATCCTCAAAACTGGAGCCATAATTTTGAAAATTAATATGCATTTCTTTCTTTCTCCCTCGGCAAAATTCTAGTTTGACCTTAAAAAATATATAAAAGATATAAATATACGTAGATAGGATATAGGATGTACCACATTTGCTAGTCAACTTTTGAACCATATACATATGAATTCAAATGAATGGTTGGGTCTCACAAGTATAATAGTTGTGCACTATATGCAAGAAATTGACTCAGGAAAGTTCCTTGATATCAAATCATTCACGTAATTAGTAACTAATTATTAATATTCATCTCTACAATTTAGAATTTTCAAAATTTTCGAACTTGGAGGATACTCAAATAATGTCTCTCCTTCTCGTATATATATATATATAAACACAAATTAAAATCATAACCACAAAACTTCAACTAAAACACCATGGATTTAGACACTAATTACTTCCTCTATTCTTCTCTCTCTCTCTTCTTTCTTCTTCTTGCTTTCAAATTCATCTATCGATCTCTTCGGCCACTTCGCAATAACTTACCGCCAAGTCCACCCTCTTTTCCGGTCATCGGTCATCTCCATCTCTTGAAAAAGCCACTCCACCGAACTTTCCTCAACCTCTCTGCCAAATATGGCCCTGTTATGTCTCTCCGCCTTGGATCTAAGCTTGCAGTCGTTTTATCCTCGTCCACGGCGGTGGAGGACTGCTTCACTAAAAACGACGTCGTTCTCGCCAACCGTCCTCGTTTGCTCATTGGAAAATACCTCGGCTATAACTACACTACCATGATCGGGGCTTCATACGGCGACCATTGGCGGAACCTTCGTCGAATTGGCGCCATTGAAATATTCTCTATATCTCGAATCAACAAATTCACCGATATCCGAAGGGATGAAGTGATGCGATTGGTGCGAAAACTGTCACACGATTCGGTCCATCAATTCTCGAAAGTAGAAATTCAATCGGCGATGTCGGAGCTGACGTTTAACATCACGATGAGAATGGCGGCTGGAAAGAGGTATTACGGCGAGGAGGTGACGAATGAGGAAGAGGCGAGGAGGTTTAGGGAGTTGATTAAAGAGATTGTGGCGATAGGAGGAGTATCAAATCCAGGGGATTTCTTACCTATATTGAATTGGACGTCGATGGGTTTTGAGAGGAAATTAATAGAATTGGGAAAGAAAGTGGATAGGTTCTTGCAAGGGCTAATTGATGACCATCGTACGAATAAGCAAGAAGGAAAGAATACAATGATCGATCACTTGCTTTCTCTACAACAGTCGGAACCCGATCACTATAACGATCAAATAATCAAAGGATTTATATTGGTAATTAATAAATTTCTCCCACTTCTCTATTTTATTTATTTAATCTTCTTTTTTTTTAATATAAAAAAAGTAAATCTATACAATCTTTTAGTTAAATTTTATAATAAACTTATATAATTATAATAAATTTGTAGGTATTACTAACTGCGGGATCCGACACATCAGCTGTGACAATAGAATGGGCCTTGTGTCATCTCCTAAACAATCCTCGAGTGTTAAAAAAGGCAAAAGACGAGTTAGATACTCAAATTGGACAAGAAAGACTCGTGGAAGAATCAGACATTTCCAAACTACCTTATCTTCAAAGAATCATCTCCGAGACTCTTCGATTGAATCCTGCAGCACCCATGTTGGTTCCTCACTATGCAAGCAATGACTGCAAAATATGTGGATACAATGTGCCACGTAACACAATGGTATTGGTCAATGCTTGGGCCATTCATAGGGATTCAAACGAATGGAAAGATCCCTTAAGTTTCAAACCAGAGCGATACGAAAAATCAGAAGCTGTGGAGATACATAAGTTTTTGCCTTTCGGAGTAGGAAGACGAGCTTGTCCTGGATCTGCCATGGCACATAGAGTGATGGGTCATACTTTGGCAACTCTAATTCAATGCTTCGAGTGGAAGAAAACTGTAGATGAAGACATCGACATGAAGGAGCGGTCTGGTGTCGTAATGACGAAGGTGGTGCCATTAGAGGCCATGTGTAAACCTCGTCCCATTATCAACAACATTCATTACTAAGGCAATGGCACATTATACTTTTAATTTTATTTATCATGGTTTTTCTTTTGATAAAAGTGAGTGTATACTCCAATAAAGAAGAAAGCGTTATCTAGAGAAATTAAGTAGTTATTAGAAATAAGAAGTTTATCAAGGTTATTTATGTCAATTGACTTTAATCGAGATGAGAATGAAACATATAATAATTGTTAAAAATGTCTTTTTTATTTTATATTTTTCCGACTTAGATTTAGTTCTTCCAACTGAAAAATTATGTGAAGAGCATTTTCGAATTGCAACTATTGCACTATTTTCAGAAACAGTTTTCAATTATTTTTTCTCATTAGTTACCAATTTCCGAGTTGACCCATCGTTCACTTCGACTTAAATTTTTTCATGTCATTATCACTGTATTTGTAATCCTTCATCGTCTTCTCCCTCAACTGTTTCTTCAATGGAACTAATTTGTAGTTGATGGCAGCTGACTGTTTGAATAGTTCACCTTCTATTTTTTTTTCCCTCTGATTCTCATCTCCCTTCCATTCCAATTTGTCCCTCTACGGAAGAAACCCCATTTGGTCTGTACCCACCATTTCCATGGAAATGGTTTCGAGCTCTGATTTCCATACCCTTTTCTCTCACATTTTCCTCTGTCTTCTCTTCTTCTCTCTTCATGTTCAACCATACACTTCCCCAGATAAGTATTTTGTCAACTGTGGATCACACACCACCGTTTTTAACGCTGGCCGGACCTTCATCGGCGACTTGAATACCACCAATACTATCAGTTTCAGATTCACCCCACAGAATTCCGACCAAGTCCTCGATCATTCCAGCGACTCTCCATCTCTGTACGATTCCGTAAGAATTTTCAAGGATCCATCGTTTTACGAATTCGAAGTCGACCAAGATGCTGTTCATATTGTACGTCTTCATTTCTCCCATTTCAATTTCTCTACTGATTTATCCACAACCCTTTTCAACGTTTCTGCTTCTGGGTTTCTCCTTCTACGAAACTTTAATTCCACTAATATCCGTAACAATTCTTCCTCCATTGAGGAATTCTTCTTGAGCTTAAACTTAGGGGAAAATTTTAGGATCTATTTTTCACCAAATTCTTCATCGATTGCTTATGTCAATGCCATTGAAGTGTTCCCCATCCCACCGAACTTCATTCCAGACAAAGCTAAAGTGATTACCCTCGCCGGAGCAAAAGGTGAGTCCAAGATTTTCCCATCTCTAGTTTTACATACAATTTACAGAATCAATGTCGGAGGTCCTGAAATTCCCCCCAACAATGACGGGCTCTGGAGGAAATGGGAACAAGGACAGGACAACACTTACCTATTGAATTCGAGCTCTGCAAAGAACAGCATTCCTCGTTCCACAAAACTCAAATACTTGAATGAAGATGACCATTATTTTGCGCCTGAACTCGTATACCAAACGGCCAAGGAATTGAAAATTAATTCCAGCTCCTCTCTTAACTTGATCAATATAACATGGCATTTTCCTTTTAGAAAACAAACTCTCCATCTTCTCCGATTTCATTTCTATGATCTAATTGGTATAACATCCAATGGTTTTCTTTACTTCAATTTGTCTATTGGCAATAGGTTTAGTCAGAAAACTGGCTCTTCCGATTCGGTTAATCATCCATTTCATTTAGATTTCTTGGTGAATTGTGGTGAAAGTGGGTTCATTAGTGTCAGTGTTAGTCCTCTGGGTCAACTAGAGACAGGACAGTCCACTGCTTTTTTGAATGGGGTAGAGATTATGGAAGCCATGGATGAACATAGCAAAGATCCTGTCGTCGAGGAAAGGAAAAACAAACACATGTGTGTTTTTGTGGGTTTGGCTGTCGGGGTTTTTGGTTTGATCTGTATTTTAGGCTTTGGGATCTTTTTTGGTCTGAAATGGAGGAAGCCAAAATCAGAGGAAGCTTTACAAACACACACAAAATGGTCTCCATTGCCTGTATTTGGAGGTGGAAGTACTCACAGCAAGTTTACTGAGAGAACCTCAAGCAACTCCCCCATCCCCAACTTGAATCTTGGTTTGAAGGTTTCTCTTGCTGAAATCAAAACTGCCACCAATAATTTCAACAAGAAATTCCTTGTTGGTGAGGGTGGTTTTGGGAAAGTCTATAAGGGAGTTATGAGAAATGGCATGAGAGTAGCTGTCAAGAGAAGCCAGCCAGGGGCTGGACAAGGTATCTCGGAGTTCGAGAGAGAAATCACGATACTGTCGCAAATTCGACATCGGCATCTCGTTTCGTTTATTGGGTACTGCGATGAAGGGCTCGAGATGATTTTGGTTTATGAATTCTTAGAGAAAGGAACTCTAAGGGATCATCTTTACAACTCAAACTTCCCTCCTTTGTCTTGGAAGAAAAGGCTAGAAATTTGCATTGGTGCAGCTAAAGGCTTGCATTACCTACACAAAGGCTTATCCAGTGGAATCATTCACCGTGATGTGAAATCAACTAACATTTTGCTTGATGAGAACCTTGTTGCTAAAGTAGCTGATTTCGGCCTTTCAACCGCAAGTTCCTTGGATGAAACTCATGTAAGCACAGATATTAAAGGGACAATCGGGTATCTCGATCCCGAGTATTTTCGAACACGACAATTGACACAGAAATCTGATGTGTACTCATTTGGGGTAGTTCTTCTTGAGGTTTTGTGTGCAAGACTAGCTTTGAATCCAACACTTCCAAATGAGCAAATAAATCTAGCAGAATGGGGATTGAAGTGCAAGAAAATGGAGTTGCTTGAAGAGATCATTGACCCAATATTAAAGGGTCAGATCGATCCTAATTCCTTTAGAAAGTTCAGTGACACAATAGAAAAATGCTTACAAGACGATGGTGAAAATAGACCAACAATGGCGGATGTGGTGTGGGATTTGGAGTATGCGTTGCAACTTCAACAAAATGTTCATCACAGAATGCCGCATGAAGACAGTGAAACCAATGCCAATGGGAGCTCTTCAACGTACATTCAAAGAATTCCGTCAATTGGTTCTTCCATTTTAAGAGAAGATAAGCAAGATATGAGTCAAGATCTAGACATTCATTTAACTGCTAGTCAAGTTTTTTCTCAAATGAAGGCAGGGGATGGCAGATGAAAGATAAAATAAATTATGGAACAGTGGGATTTTGGAAAGCTAAAATGTTTATTTGGCAGTACATAAATCAATTGGTAACAATATATATTATACATTATATAAGGTCGCTTTTAGCATTTAGTTTTGTTTGTTTCCTCCCAAACTTTCTTAATTATGATTTTCATTTTAGTCAAAATTTTAAAAACAAATACAAGTTTTTTAAAATATTAATAGAAAATAGATGACAAAAATGGAGGAAACCGAGTTTTGTCGTGCAGTTATCAAATGAGTTTTTTCTCATTTTGTTCGCTCTTTGTTAATATCAAATTTGAGTGTCGTTATCAAAATGAACCTCAGCGCGCCTCTCCCTCCCTCTGTAATGTTGGTTTTGCTAATCGATAAATGATTTTACTCTGCAACATAAACTAAATATAGGGAGAGAAGAGGAAGGAACTAGTCGGAGCTCCTAATTGTGCGGTCTCGCCAAAGCTGGTGCATGGTTTTGTCTAAGGACTAAAAAGAAATCGAAGGAGAATGTGAAAAATATAAATAAGGATAATTTTGTTTAACTTTAAGTTCTAAATATTTGAACAAAAATCGATTTGGGCCTTACGGATGAGTTTTTAAATCAAGAAAATAGTTGCAAATATAACAATTAAAATTAAAATATTGATATATATAACAACATTTTTAAAAAATTGTAAATATAACAAAATATATCATATATCACTGTCACGGTCCATCACTCAATGATAAAAGCCTATCACTGATTGACAGTGACGTTTTGATCTACTCTAAAAACAATATTTTTGTGGACTATCCACTATTAAGAAGAAAAAAACCTCATATTTATTGAAGAGTTTGATAGCGTTAAAAGAGTATCAAACTCGACCTCAAGCAAAAGGTTAAGTTGGGACCGCTTTCGATCCCTCCACAACTTTAGAAGATATAAATTCTTGACTTTTATGGTGCATAAACATTAAATGACTAGTATCGACCTAAACTTCAATATAGTTTTTATCATTTATTTTGTGTTTTTCTTTTTTGTTCTTTAATTTCTTTGTTAATTAACTATTTTGATCTCTTATGCTTTTTTTTTAAAAAAATATTCACTCTACTCATAATACTTAAAATAATTAATTTTAGTTCTTATATTTTCATAAATTATAAATTTAGTGACTCTCACTCAATTTTTTTTGTTTTGTAATGGTAATTAATTTAGGTTCTATTAAAATCACCAGATTTCTAAAAAGGATTGAGTTCAAAATGCTTTCGTACTTCAACTTTTTTAAATTAAATTGGGATGAACCGTCCTCAAGAAACAAATAAATTAATTCAATCCATACATCTCCATCGTTGATATTAAAAAGAATATATAATTATATAATTACGATATAATGTTAATTAAACAATATTTAACCCATTTATTAATTTTGTAAAACAATAATCTAATTTTTTTTTTTCTTTGGAGCCAAACGTAAATATAAATACCAAGGGAACGTTTGGGGTAAAAGTTTATTATTATAGCCATAAATTACTACAGTTGGGTTATAACCATTTGTGTTTGGGGTGTAGATATTTTTAGCTTCGATTGTAATAGTATGCATTTGAAACGTAAACTATTTTAGTTTGAGAAGGAAATAATAAACACGGTAGCGAAGATTAAACAATTGATGAATGTAACTGTATCAATTAAAATACTAAATTTTTAAAAATGTATTAATTTAAACAATAAATTTTTATCAATATATCAATTCAAATCTTCAACTTTCACAAATGTGTCCAAAGAGTACATGGTAGAAAATTTAAATTGATACAATCATGTAAATTCAAGATTTAAATGAATACTTTTATAAAAATTCAAAAACTAAATTGATCCGATATTAGTTAAGAGTTAATTAAATCGATAATTAAGTTTGGAATTTAAATTGATAGGATCTGAATGGATAATTTATTTATTTATTGTTGTTTTACAAAGTAATTAGAAATTTGTGGTGGTTTGGAAACTATTTAGAGATTTATGATAGTTTTGGAGAGAAGGAAAGGGCGAGGGTTGAACCCTCGCCATAAGAAAGAGAAAAACTTGAAAGAAGAAGGGCGAGGGTTGACCCTCGCCCATACAAGAAAAAAGAGAGAAGATTGAAAAAAAAAAAAAAAAAAAAAGAGAAAGGGTAAGCGTTCAACCCTCGCCCAATGGAGAGAGAAAGAGAGAGAGAACTGAGGGAAAAATAAGGGGAGGAAGAGAGGAATGAAAAAAAAAAGAAAAGAAAAGAGATAATTCATAATTTTTATAAATTCTACTTATTTACTTCAATTTTTTATATATATTTTTTCTTTTACCTTTTTAAATTTTTTTGGATTTTTTATAAGTTTTATATTACTATATTAGTTTAATACTAATATTTCTTTATTTTTTAAAAAAATTGACTATAAAATATAAATAAAAAAATTATAAAACTATAGCAAAAATAAACTAAAATATTTACAAAATGAACCAAATTACATATAGACTCACTATGAATTGAACATTGAGTAACATTAGGGGTGTAGGTCGATGTCAATTTTGATTGAACCGATTTCATATCAAATTAAAAATTAATTACATTTTTATAAAAATACATCCCATAAACCCTAAATCAACCATCGTCCTTTCCTTCTCTCTCCAAAACTATCGTACATTTTTAAATAGTTTTCAAACCACTACAAATCTTTAATTATTTTGTAAAACAACAATAAATAAATAAATTATCCGATCTGAATTGATATTTAATCTAAAAAGAAAAGAATGGAAAATGGAATGCAAAGGTGATGAGTAGCAGCAGCAGCCGACGTGCCGCCGACAGGATTGCATGTCGATATCCGTCCGTGAAAATAAGAGTACCCTGAAGTGACGTATTTGCTTACGTCAAATAAATCCAAGTTACCGTTACGTATTCCATGACGCTCATGAAAAAACTCCCACTTTAAGCTTTTTATCGTTACTTCATTAATTGTTTCTGATAATTAAACCTAAAGTCAGTACATCAATTTCACTACAACTTTTCTCTGTCTTTTTTTCTCTTTCCTATGTTGTATGTAAAAATTAAAATAAACACACTCGTGTACATTTATACCTAATAAAATAAAATAAATAAGCTCCTGTCAATTTATACCTCTAAAATATAAATTTTATATTAAAAAATTTGAGTCTAATTATTGTATCAATTTTTTGTTATTTATATCCAAAATCGTTGAAATAGTAGCTTATTGCGGTGTATCGTTTATAAAATGTGATATTTATTATATTTATAAATATTTTAAATTATTTAAAACAACTTTCAAAAGCATCGTTAATTCTAGTCTATTATTAGCATGTGAATTAACTAAATTGAGATTCTTAAATAAAAATAGGGACCCATGTACTTTATATAACTTAACACGTGACAGATACGTTTACCTAAAATATGGGAATGCAAGAATTTATATGTTTTAGCATTATGATTCTAATCTCGTTGTAATAGGCCTATAAATTTGTTTATATGAAATTTCAAAATAAATATTTAATTGCACTCACCTACTTTTCATTCAATTGTCTAATCACGTATTTTGAAAATAGTTCAATAGTAATAGTGAATAGATTCAAATCTCCAATTTTTTAGTCGACATCGGATCTTTAAATTATTTAAGCTAAGTTAAAGTTGACACGTCTTGTCTTAAATAACATTAATTAAACTTTTAATTTCATGTCAACTAGTTATTAATTAAAAAATAGTAAAGACAAGAAGTGTGTAGAATAGAAAAATCAAACCTTTGATATCAAAGTTGTAGTACAAGTACCATACGAGTTGAGCTATGCTCATTTTTTCACCCAAAAAAAATATTGATATACCATCATATCATGATTATTACGTAAAATTTTAAAATATTTAAAAATAATCACACTTATAGTAGAATAGATGTGAGACATGATGATTCTAATTTTCAACCACGAGAAAATCTTTTAACAGTAGTTGGGTATACGTAAATTCAACTATAAACTATAGTTGGGTATATATATGTTAGTTATTGTCTTTGATATGAAGATTAATAAATAAGAGGAAACAAGAGATGCCAAAAATGGATTGAGCATCTTCAACTGGTTAGTCAACATGGAAAAAAATGGGCATGTGGGAGGTGGGGGCAGTGTATGAGTATCTAGATCATTTTAGATGAAAAGGGAACTGTAAATTCTTGTTTTTCAATTTGTCTTTACTCAAAATTGATGTACATACATAGAATATTCGGATTGTGGATAGAGTTATCTTTGATTGGCAACTTCAAATTCAATCGATCGAACTAATAACATCAATCAGATGTTAAATTCGAAAAATCTAAACTGTACAATTTAAATTGTGCAAAAGTTGAATTATTTTTGTTCTTGAATTAGATTTGGTTAATTGTCTTTTTATATATTTTGTTGGATTGAGTTAGATCTCACGCTAGATAATTATAAGTTATCGTAGTAAAACATTTTTTGATTGGACTAGTACACAAAAAGACTTCGTAATATATGTTACCTCTTAAGTGTCATGTGCAAATGGGTTACATGATTTGTATGATTTTGCTGGATTGAAGAGGTGAGTCATATTAAATCTACTTCATAAAAGAATAATTTAAATTTAAATTAATGTATAAACAAGCACGTGGAAAGTCCCATGAAATTAAATATTATAGAACCCTTTAAACTAATTTATTGACTTCAATGTCACGTAATATTCTAATTAAAGCATTATATATTTCAATTGTGGAACAAGAAAATTCAAATTTTCAATAAACGAAAATGTTTATCCATTCCTTAATTACGACTATGAGATAGGGTCAAAGACTGAGAAAAGAAACGAAAAAAAGAATACGATCAAGAATGAAAAGTATAACAAACAAACCGAACCGAACTCATAAAAAATTATCTGAAAAAGACAATAAGATACAGCATCATAGACACAAAGACTATATTTTTTTTCCAAATGATAGATAAAAACATCTCAAGCGACTCTTCAAATCTTATGCTTCAAACAATTACCCATACTAAAGTAACAAAACCAATTAAGCTCTCCCAAAAAGTAAGTCTTAGGAGACACACTTTGTTGCAAAAACAAAGTGATCTAGAAACTAAAATAGCAAGGTTAAATCATATGAACACGTCATCTACTAATATAATTGAATTCACGTCGACCAACAAGCCAAAAAATAAAAAGAATATTTTTATTATACACACCCAGGCTACAACAATATGGCTACCACATAATTATGAACATAGATTTAAAAAAAAAAAAATAGCAAGGTTTGGCCAAATAATTCATCCAACCCATAATAATTGTTTTTCCAGAAATAGTCAACAGTAACAAATTTGAAAATTTGAAAAAGTAAATGAAAGAAAAATAGTCAAGGAGATAATTTAAGAAAAAACCTGGATCCATTTCGAATGTATCATTTGGAGTGATGAGCAGCATGCACCTGATCATTCCTCACAATTTAATATAAAAAAGTTGAATGATTACAGCACACTGCCTATGTCATTGTCGTGGCTTCAATCACTATAAATGCCTCACCCTGCCACGTCTTCATCTTCACTCCCAACTCCAACTCCACTTCACAAAAACGCCATGGAAATTTACTCTCTGCTTTACCTATTTCTCTCTCTTATCTCTCTCCTCTTCGCTTTCAACCTCCGCCGCCGTAGAAACTTACCTCCCAGTCCCACGTCTCTCCCCATCATTGGCCACCTCCATTACCTCAAATTCCCCCTCCACCGAACTTTCCAGAAACTCTCTGCAAAATACGGACCAGTAATGTCTCTCTGGTTTGGATCTCGCCTCGTTGTGGTCGTCTCATCGTTGCCGGCAGTGGAGGAGTGCTTCACTAAGAACGACATCATTTTAGCCAACCGCCCTCGGTTGCTAGTCGGCAAATACATCGCCTACAACCACACTACGATGGTAGCGTCACCGTACGGAGACCACTGGCGGAACCTCCGCCGAATCGGATCGATCGAGATCTTTTCGGCGTCTCGCCTCAATAAATTCGCAGGAATCAGGAAGGATGAAGTGGAACGGTTACTGAAGAAGCTATCCAGGAATTCGATGTATGGATTCTCTAAAGTAGAGATGCAATCGAAGATTTCGGAACTGACGTTTAACATATCGATGAGAATGGCAGCGGGAAAGAGGTATTTCGGTGAGGAAGTGACGGATGAGGAGGAAGCAAGACAGTCGAGAGAGCTGATTAAACAGATCGTGGCGCTGGGAGGAGTATCGAATCCGGGAGATTTCATCCCGATGATGAATTCGATTCCGAATGGATTTAAGAGTAAGGTTTGCCGACTTGCGAAGAGGATGGACGCGTTTTTGCAGGGATTGATTGATGAACATCGGAGCAATAAGGAAGAAGGTAGGAACACAATGATCGATCATTTGCTATCTTTGCAAGAATCGGAGCCTGAGTACTATGGAGATCAAATAATCAAAGGAATTATTCTGGTAATTAATCTCCATGATTTCTCACTCACCTTCCATCTTCCTTTAACCAACACTTTCAATCACCATTTCTATTCGGTTTTAATTATCCTCCTCTCGAATTTCGCGTTTTTTTCCTTCGCTTTTGGATAATCCCCGAAATACACATACATACATACATTATAATATGTCAGAATCGCAATCAAGATCCATAGTGGTGGGCCTGGTGGCCTTGCGGCTTGAGGGACTAACGTCTCTCGTGCAGGGATAGCATTTGCCATAAAAATATTTTAAAATTAAAATTATAGTTTTTTTTGGCGGTCAGTAATAGAAAGCTTTCGTTGAAAGATAAAAAATATATATTTTAATTTAAAATATTTATAAAATACAGTAAAAATTTAAATAAATACTTGTAAACTCTATTTATAATATTTATAAAATTTAAAATTTTATTATATTTTATAAATATTTTTAATAATTATTTATCGTAATTATAAATTCTTTTTTGTTTTTGGATAGAGGAGCACTTACCTGCCTGCTGCCACTAACCACTATTTATAATATTTATAGAAAGCTTTTTTGTTTCATTTTTGAGGTCAAAGCAAGTAGGGTCATGAAATCTGTATCGAAAACTTTATTAAATAACCTTTTCAAAAGAGAATTTTAATAAATAAATTTATTCAAAAGATTTGAGTTTGGATATTCTTTTAAGAATAATTAAAAAAAACAAAAAAAAATTATATTGGACACTAAACCGATGCATATGAGATAAGTCGTGGAACATTTTAAAATATACCATTAAAAATGGAAATTACTTGGGTGCGCATCCCAAAAGCATCTATCTAGGTACTTCTCCATATCTCTACCATACAAAATAGGATTAAAAGCAATTTTTTAAAAAGGTAACTTTTAATCATATATTTGTGTGGTGGATAGATGAACAGCATGTAGATAGGTGCAGTCTAGGATGTACCTAATCATTGCTCATTAAAAATTAAAACTATTTATAAAATACAGTAAAATCTATGGTGTAATCTATTTAACTTTTTGTTTTGGAATATTTTATAAATAGTATGAGTTTTCATGGGCTGTTCATAAGAATTTTTCATAAGTTTTATTATAAAAATAAATAATTAAATTATTTAATAACTTATTTATAAAAATATTTAAATTAGGGGCATTTTGTCGGTATGTATAAAAGATATTGGACACTAACTTATTATCTTTTAAGTTATTCTTTTCCTCCTGGGATATACTAATCCTTTTTTGTATCACATCTAATTATTTATTCATACTTTGTCATGTGTTAAAAAACTATTGATGGTTTTAAAAAAAAAATTTGGTGACTAGAGTAGCATGCCCAGGTGTTTGTTTTGGAGAAAAGCAAAAATAGGAAGTCCAGACCTTCAACTTTACCTCACTAACACTTATAATAATGGGCACCGCACTCCTACTTAGAATTATTTGACGCTGCCGAAGTTGTCATAATGTAGAGAGAGAAATACCATCGTCCATCAATTTATATTTAGTGATTATAAAGAGAAAAGCACGTGGGCACTCATCTCTATAGATCCACCTCGATCACAAAGTGAAAAAAATAATAAAAAAAAAAAGTTTATCAATATGTGATTGAACACTTTAAACCAGTTTTCACAAGGATAGTTACATGATGCACTCAAGTTATTTTTTCTTATGTTTAGATATTGTTTTTATAAGAGGTATGCAGTAATATATCCGGATTTTATTGACTAATTTTTTCATATTTAGTCCTAACTTGTTGGGATTTGTTTTTGTTTTGTGATATCTCTTTTGTATGTATTATGTCAAACTCAAAACGCACACAAACGTGCAGGTGTTACTACTAGCAGGAACAGATACATCAGCTGTGACAATTGAATGGGCTTTAGCTCACTTGCTCAACAATTCAGAGGTACTAAAAAAGGCTAGAGAAGAGCTAGACACTATTATTGGAAAAGAACGACTAGTGGAAGAATCAGACGTCTCTAAGTTACCGTATCTTCAAGCAATCATCTCTGAAACTCTTCGATTGAACCCAGCTGCTCCAATGTTAGTGCCACATCTAACCTCCGATGATTGCACAATCAGCGGATACGAAATACCACGCGACACAATCGTATTGGTTAATGCATGGGCTATCCACAGAGACCCTAATCTATGGGAAGAGCCCACACTATTCAAACCAGAAAGACACCAAAAGTCAGAATTAGGTGACCATCATCAGGTACCAAAGTTGATTCCATTCGGAGTTGGACGACGAGCTTGCCCCGGCTCGGGCATGGCTCAACGAGTGGTAGGGTTGACTCTGGCGGCGCTGATCCAGTGCTACGAGTGGGAGAGGATTGGCGAAGAGAAAGTGGACATGGCGGAAGGAAGAGGCGTCACCATGCCCAAGGCGGTGCCATTGGAAGCCATGTGCAAACCTCGCCCCATCATCCACAACATTTTAACTGCACAATAATTGGATTATTTGAAGGTATTGTTTATATTTAATAATTGGGCCAAAAAAAAAAAAATTCACATCTTATCTTAAAAGGATAAAAGGACACGTTAGTGTATGGTTGTTTTGTTGTATCATAGCATTACGTAACTGAGATTTAATTTGAATAATAATGCATATTACATATTACTGTTTTGAATTAACATGATTCTCCATGTGTTTGATCTCCACCGTTGAAAATTTTGAATTGAAAATAAAAAATGGTACCCACTGTTTGATTTAGTGACACATAACAGATTTGATCATAACTATGCAATCGGCACTCTAACTTTATGCTAACGACAAATTTATAAGAGACAAAAATAACAGATTCTCAAACTATGTTGAAATTATGTCTAAAACAAAATCTCATTTTGGTGGAAGTAACCATTTGTCTCCGTCAATTTTGTAATAATTTAGTTTTTTAAATTAACGATTTAGTCCATTAATCATATAATTTATAACGATTTATAGTTACATAACAATTTAATCTTTATATTTGTAATTATCTTAAAATATTGGTATACACTTAATTATTATCTGTAAATTTACTGGCTAAATACAATTACCGATGACTAGCTGCTTTAAGATCTCATGGGCTAAATTTTGGGCTTAGACATTTGAGTTTAATTTTGGGAATACAATAAAACGGGCCTGAAAAAATTGGGTAGCAAGTATTGTAGTTTGGAAATATGGACCAATTTTCCATTTCTACCCTTACATCCTCTACCCAAAATTCCCCATTTTTCATGAAAACTAAACCGCATTTGTATTCCCCATTTCTTAGGTTTATTTGAAATTTATCCCATCTTTCCATTTATTGGGTTGGAAGATTCAGTTTTTTGACTTATTGTTTTTGTTTTTCCAAATCATAATTTGATTTTAACTTTACATGTTTAAGATTTCCTAAATACCTAATCATGAATGTATATTTTTTAATGATCTCCGACTTCTCTTTGCTTCCAAATTTGAAACAACATATTATTTATATAGTTTCTTTTAATTATTTTTTACCAATTCAAATTTAATGTTTTTAAAAGAATCGAGAATCAACTAGAAACAAATGAGATCCTTGAATAAAACAGAAAACATTTTTAAAAAACCAATCACAAAATCTCTTTTGACTCTCACCAAAGAAAGCTACAAAAAGAATAGCGGGAAGCCAAGCCTCCATTTTCGAAGGACGTGAACAACCTATTCTAAATCCTATTACAAAAAGAAAACTTCATAACTTTCATTTAAGGAAAATCCAAAAAACTTCATAACTTTCATTTAAGGAAAATCCAAACGATCTATGTTAAGGATTTTGAGGAGAAATCCACGAAAATAAGCCCTCTAAGATACATACGAGGGCTTCCATAGTTCCTTAGTGTTTCTTCAATTTTATAGGGTTTGATAACGAGCACCGAGAGGAGGTGCAATAGATACTCCCTTCTCCACATTCTTCTGCTTTGGTCAACTTTAAGTATTCTATGCCCTCCTTTCTTGTATTAATAATATTCCAAATTATTTTGTTCTTAGTTGCAATTTTGGTTTTAAAGTTGTGGTCAAAGATTCAAAAAAAAAAAAAAAAACAAATACTTAATAATAATAAATATACTATGACTTTTAATAATAAAAAGCAAGTCATTAAATTTATGCAAATATCAACATTAGATTCTCAAACTTACGTAATTATAAAGATTGTAACAATGATATAAGTTTGAGGGTTTACTTTTTATAATTTGATTGTTTCGTTTCTACAATTATTTTAAGTTTGGAAGTCTAATTTTAACACTTGTATAAATTGAAGACGTTATTTAAATTAAGGACGAAAGTTGGGAATAAAAAAAAAAGAGGCAAAATGCCAATGTCCACGTAGCCATATCAATTGTGTACCACTAAAAGAATGTCAATTCAACTATCTTTATCTCCAAAATATATTCGTCAACATTTATTAGCGATCTGTAGTATGTACTTTTCAAAACACTTTCAAAAGTTATTGCTTTTACCAATTTTTAATTTTAATTAAAAACCATAATAATAATAATAATAATAATAATAATAATAAAAAGTTTGCAATAAGATATAAATAACTGAGGTTAATTACAAACTTCAAATCTAATTCAATTATCTAATCTTCAAAATGTATACTTAACAGTTAAACTGTGATATAATCTAACAAGATCCTTCCAATTATATATATATATATATAATTTTAAAAAAAATTGTTTTAAATTACCGTTGAAAATATTTACAAAATATTAGAGTATATTTGCGATAATTGTAACAGACTATTATATAACTCTTTGCTAGCTATCGTAAATAAAATGTAAAATTTTATTATTTTTGTAAATATTTTCGTTCATTTTACTGTATTTAAAAATGATCGTAATTTTAAACTTACCAGCGAAACACATTGCAATAATTTTTATTATGATGTTATTGTATATCTACCATGAAGTTACACAAAATGATGCGTTGGTTTACTATATTAGTTACTATTTCGTCTAATTAATATTTTATCTAAACTTTAGATTTCATGAAATTAGTTTTTTAAGTAGGTAAATGCATGTATTTATTTAATGTTTTTCTTTTACGCATTCATCTTGCACGTTACATTTGGAAGAATCAATGCATCCTACCAATTGAATGTGTGTAACAACTCCAGCCATAATAGATGCATCCAAATGACATCTATTGCATTCCAACTCAATGAGTAGCGTCCTACTAACATCATTTACACTAAAAGGTCACTTCTACTAACTTTCAAATGACACCTAACACTCGTAAAAGTCATAACCACTTGATGAATGACAACACTCGAAAAGCTAGAACCACTCGATAAAGAACAACATGAAAATGCATAAAAAAAATGTAAGAACATAAAAGACATGTATAGATTCTCTCATACCTAACTTATTTTAATATATTAAAGATTTACTAAATTTTCATGGTGAAAAATATTACTTTACTCCCTCCATATGTTATTAAAATCATTAATAGAATGCTATCGTGATAGGTATATTTTAGTCTTTCCAACCCATCATCCTAACTCAATTAAAATGTATTTAATAAAATAAAAATTAGCTCAATTGACATCTGTGTAAGTTGGACAAATATCAATTTACAGCCTTAAATTTTAGTTTGTATTAATTTAAATTATTTTTTATTTGGATACACTTGTAAAATGTTAGGGTTTAAGTTGTTATATCTATAAAAATTCAAGATTTTTAAATCGACACAATTATTAGTTTAAGGTTTAAATTGATATAACTCGTAAAATATAGAATTACAACTTTATTTACTCCATCGCACAATGTAGAGGATTGAGGATAGAATTGTAACTTTACTTATAACATTTCTATTCAATAATTCTTTTTAGAAGATTTTTTCAATGATTTTATTCCTTCTCCCAAACTCAAAACTTATATTATTCTCACTATTAATAGGCTATAATGATAACTTAACTAATCTATTTAATTAAGAGAGCTTAATTTAGTTAAAATTGACGTCAGTTCTATCATTAAATCTCTTTTACTTATTTACTTTACTGACAAAATTAAAGGACAAAGACAAATTAAATTAATTAGATGTGAAATATTTAAAATTCAAAGTGTACTTAAAACTTTTAATAAAGGTTAAAAGCTAGATAAACCATATTCTATCTAAACTCTTTTTTTTCCTTTCAAATATAGCAAAAAAAATTGAAACTATTTACAAAATCTATCAAATTATCAATAATTTATTTTTTTTTCTGCTACATTTGATAAATAGTTTCAATTTTTTATCTGTATAAATAAATTTTCAATTTTTTTTTTCAGTTACCATTTAAACGTGAAATTTTAAATAAATTTATTTCAAATCTTACTCGCTTCAAACAAAATAAATAAAATAATTTCTCGGATTTCAAATCATAAGATTTAAAATCATTTATTCAACTTTCTGGAATCTAAACGAAAGATTATTTTTCTTCTAATTGTACAATTTCTATACCAATTTTCTCATCAACCAAATTTTTAAAATAAACCTTCAAGTTAAAACACAAAAATCCTACAAAGTTTCAAAATCAGAACGATAAATAGGCGAAGTAAGAAAGAAAATTTGAGTTAACACCCAATCAAACTCGTCTACTGTCGCACAACCTTACTAACGCGAACATTTGAGTTCTAACCTTTTGCTTTATTTATTTATTTTTATTTTATTTTATTTTCTATGTAAATAAATATAAAAAAAAAAGTGAGTTAAGAGAGAGCAAAGAGAATATTGAAGTAGAGAAAGGTAAGAAATAACAGAAAAAATAGAGAAGTAAGAGGATATTGAGATTTATGTCTAAATACCTCATTCCAACATCAACGGTAACAGTATTTTGCTTAAAAAAGTCAACCATGATAGTCTTTTTGAATTTCTATTTTTAAGTTTTAAGTATATATTTTTTTAACTTTTTGAAATTCAAAAATACTTTTTGACATCAAAACACTGACAATTCTCATATAAAACTACTATATGTGTATATATATATATATAATTTTTGAAAGTATACTGTATGTTAGTATTTTTTACACACCAAAGTGAGTTTAACTTTTTTTTTTTTCAAAATAATAATAATAATAAGCTTAACCCAATGTTATTGCTATAACTTTTATCGGTAAAGATCATATGTTCAATCACTTGCCCACAAGTAAAATTTTTTTGACACAAAATACAAAATTTAAATAAATTGATAAAAGTATATTATCTATTACTTCCCTAACTTGTGGATTTGAAATTAAAGAAGATCCAACAAGCAAAAATAAATATTAATTGGGAGAGAAAAACTGCAAATGCAAAAGTTTGAATACAAAACCTTCGTGAACCACCTGCTTTGGTAGGTGGAGGCGAACTTAACTATAATATCTAATACTTCACTCACTCGTGTACTCGAAACCAAAGAAGATCCAACAAGTGAAAGTGAATATTAATTGGGAGATGAAACAACTGCAAATGCAAGAGTTTGAATACAAATACTTCGTGAACCACCTGTTCTGGTAGGTAAAGGCAAACTTAATTATAATATCTAACACATTTATGAAGTCGCTAGATTCTCCCGCAATTGCTTTAGTCCAAACATAATCCCAAAAAGTGGATATTTGAAAAGTGTAAGGACTAAAATTACATAATCAATATCTCTATAGTAAGAAGCTTGTATGTACATATTACAAGTGAAGTTACAACCCCAAAGAATAAAGCCAAAAAAAATTAGATCTGGCAATATGAAATGGGCAAAGAATATGTTCAATCGGTTTAATGGCCAGCACCCTTTCTGCTGGGTCCCGAAGCCAAAGTAAACGCTACGCCATCGCCTTCATCTCCGATCCGCCGGCCACCGGAATCAATCAGCGCAGTTGCTGTTTTTTGTGTTTCCGGGCCGTCGTGGGGAAGAGCAGAGGCATTATGAACACGGTGGCGATCTATCGTTGAACCGGGCCGGAGCGGCCTGCAGTCTACAAAAAGAAACAACCGTGGGGCGGCCATTAACAGGATGATTAGAAGCAAAGAAGAAATCCGATGGTTGGGCATCGCCGGAGAATTTAGATTCGGCATTTCTGTATGTGGCATCTCTCTGTTTGCTTTGAAAATTGTAGTTGTTGTTTATATAAGGATTGATGAGTGGCGATGGACGGTGAGTAAGCTTTCTTATGTGGGTCCCGTTTATGGAGATGGTGTTTGACTTGACTCAAAAGCCATTTTCTTTTTTTCTTTTATTTTTTATATAAAAAGTAAAAATACATTTACAAATATAGCAAAATTGATTCAAATATAACAAAATTTCATACTCTATGATAGACACTAATAAACATTGACTTATCAGTTACTGTCGATATCTATTATTGCTGAAATTTTGCTATATTTTATAAATATTTTAACAATTTTGTCATTTACTGCAATCTTATAAAATTAAAATTAAAAATCTTGTTTTTTTTATTTATTTCTTAAGAATATTGGATTACACATATATGTGAGGTGGAAATTTTGAATCTTGTAAAAGAAATTTTATAAATGTCTTAATTGTTAAGTAGTTTGAGTTATTGAAAATTATATTTGTATTTTTTTTTCATATTTTAGTTTTATTCGGTTTTAAAAAAGTACATGTATTTTATTTTACTTCTCAAGCTCTATAAAATAATTTTATTTATTTTTCTTTTTAGATAAAAGAATTTTATTTTCATTGGTTAAAATTCCTCCCTCTTGACTATGGCATTAACTGTTTAAATTTTAGTTCAAGTATTTTTAAATTTTAATCAATTTTTTTTTTCGGATTAGATTTTCTTTTCTAACAAAAGTAATATCTGTTTCTAATATATATTTTGGAGATAATGGTATCTTTATAAATTGTTAAAATACATTTGTGTGATATTTTTTAAAAATAAAATTTAGTTATTATTATTACTGGATCAATTCGATAGAAATTGGTTTTGAAGAACTAAATTTAAAGAAGGTGTATTGAGAGTATATAGATTAATTCTAAGATTTATTGAAAGTATATAAACGAAAATTGAATAATTAGAATTTTAATTATAAAGATGAAAACCAAAATAGTATTCTAATTAAAACAATGATCCTTTCGACATAAAATATATCTTAAGAGCATATGAACATGATAAACCAAAAGATTGAGTCAATCGTTGAGAGAGGAGGGAGGGAGTTTAAATTGAGCCATATGATTTTGGCATTAAAGTGGGTTTATACAAACGATTTATTTTGAAATATATTGGGTACTAAATATGTTGTGTTTATAAAAAAAAAATGTTAGATGAGAGGTTGAATCTAGAATAAAAGTGGAAAATAGGTGACCAATATTTTTATGAAATTCTTAAAACATTGTTTACTAAAATTGAGATATGATATGAAAGATTGAAAAAAAAAACAAAAAACAAAAAACAAAAAGGGAAACACAAACATGGATCCTTCTAGTGCTTAGTTGCCCAATAATGGTAGTTGGCAGTTAATTACATTTCTCTTTAGTTTTAAAAAATTTGAATGTATACCCCACCAAATCCCTGTTCAAAATTAATGGAATAATTTTAACCATTTTTATTTTTATTTTTTTTTAATTTTGTTTCCTCAACTTCAAACAAAATCTTATTTATTTTTTTAAAAAAAACATAAACTAGATACAAGTTTTTCTGATAGATTATTATTATTATTTTGATATATGATAAATTTAATTATATTAATATATGCTACGAATCTAAAGATTAAAGTTGGAATTATTTTATATAAAAAAAAAGAGTATGAATTATTTTATACAAAACTGTACATAAAATTAAAATTTATCTGTCCTCTCAAAAATGAAATTTAAGAATAATGAATGGGAAATAGTTGGAGACTAATTTTGGAGATAAACACGGTAAAATTCATCCTCTCTTTTCTTAGAAAATAAAATAAAATAAAATATAATTTTCACTTTTAAGTTATTCAAAGTCAAAAACAAAATTTCGGTTTTTTATAAAGGAGATTGAAGAAACTCATATAAATGCCGAATTCAAATTCAAATAAATATTTAAACAAACAAAACTACTTTTAAAAACAATTTTATCCAAAACAAAATACTTATCTTCCAAATCTTTAAAGATATAATAACTTTCTCATGAAATCAAATCACATCAAAAAATATATATATATATATAAAAAAAAAACAAGCTTTTTACTTTTTTTAAGACAAGCTGTTAGAAAAAATTATAAATACATTGGGTTCGTCTTGTTTGTGATATGAAAATTATTTTGAAAAACAAACAATTTTTTATGAAAAACAAAAACAAATTTATATTTTTTACTGTATTTGAAAACACGTTTGGTTCGCATTTAAAATTTTGAAATTCATATTCAAAATTCAAAATTTGTGTTTAGTCGTAAATTCGAAAATGCAATAGTGTATGTCTTGTTTACAATTTCTGAAAACAAAATATAAACACAAAATAACGACAATTTATTGTTTTCGAAAATAGAATATTTCGAGTGTTGTTTGTAGAAATTGTTTTTGAAAACATATATACCAAACACATTTTTATTATTTTATTTGTTTTTTTAAAATATAAAAACGAAAATGAATTACAAACCAAACGAGACCTTAAATTTTTCTATAGATGATGATGGACCATCAATCTCTTTCACCAACTGAGTCTATCACGATCAATCAATCATATAAAATTTTACTATATTTGTAATTATAATTTAGCTAACTTTATTATATTTGAAAACATTTTTTTTTATATCAACTATAGCATTTGCATTTTCAATATTACATCCTATATTTTGAATAAATAAAATGGCACGTTCTCCAAACTATTATTTTCTTTATATTCGAAAGTTTGATTGCAAAATTATTTACTCTATCCAAAAATTCTTTCTACATGCGTAGTTGAGCATTCATTTATTATTTTGCATCTATAATTTATCGAATATTCCAATCCAAATTATTGTATCTTTCCAATATGGTTGTGAAACCTTTTTTTCTCTTGCATTTTAATTTCTAACCCCCTCGATAAACAAAATTTGAATAAATAAAAAAGATCGAGGGAAACGATCTAAAACTTACTATAATGTCAAACCTGCTAAAAATATTTATAAAATATAACTAAAAAATTTATCCATCAATGATAGATACTAATAAAAACGGTTAGGCTTCTAGATAGAATCTATTCCTTATGCTATATTTGGAAAAGTCTAAAAAACAATAATATAAATATCACTCTTTTTCTGAATCATTATAATTCTTTCGAGAGTGTTTAATAAATTTGTTATTTATATTTTTTTTGAAAATGATGATGCGGTTAAAAATATTTATAAATAAAACAAAATTTTAGAATAAAACATTTTTAAATATAACAAAATGAACCAAAATAATTACAAGATATAACAAATTCTTACTTAAAGTCCATTAATGATAGAATCTGAATTTTTCTTATATTTTGATAACACTTTTATTAGTTTTGCCATATACACTAATTTTTCTTTTAGAATCTATTTAGATACACATCGATTACAAACATTTGTTATATTTATAAATGTTTAAGTTTATTTTTCGATATTTTGAAAAGATTTTTTTTTTAGATTTTCATTTTAAGCTCTATTTATATTTTTTTAGTACGTATTTAACTAGGTTAATTTCTAATATGTTTCTTTCATAGCAAACAAAAACAATAAAATAGAGAAGGCAAAATCATTTTATCAGCATGAGTGCTTTATATTGAAAAGAAAAGAAAAAAAAAACTAATTTTGCTGTGTCTAATATAAGTCATGATTTTCAATATTGCACGTCTAATTGGTCTCTGACAAGTCCAAACATTTAAATAATTAATTAAAATATTAAATATAAAATTTGAATTAGGTTTTATTTTGTGTGTATTAGAATTAATTAAAAAAAGTATTGTGTCTCTAAGTATAAAAAGAGTTGATTTATTATTTATTATATATATTTTTTTTGGGGGGGGGGGGGGGAGAGAGTTTAATTTAGATTTTTTTTTTAAAAAAAAATAGTAATAAAAAGAAAATGGATGGAGAAGGAAGAAAGGGAGGGAGAAGATGGAAGAGATACAAAAGAAGAGAAAGGAATGAATGAATGAATGGTATGTAATAAGAAAGAAATGAAAGGAAAGAATGGTGGAAAGAAGGAGGTTCCAAGTTCCCACGTGTGTTGTTTCTGTTACTTTCAAATTCTTCTCTTTAATTCCTTCAATCTTGGAATCCTTTTCCTTTTAAGTTTATGGCTATCACCAAATTCCATACTTTTAACTCTTTTTTTTTTTTCATATTCTTTAATTGGTGGATGCCATTGCAATATCCATTTATTTATTTCTTTCTTTCTTTTTTATTATTAATAAGCTATCGATAATTTAGAATATATTCTATTCTTTTTTTTCTTTCTTGCTTGTAATTCACAGTAAAAGATTCTCTTTTTTTTAAAATAATAATAATAATAATAATAATAATAATAATAATATTGTGTGTGCCAAGAATCTTCCTAGAGAACTGGAGACCCTTGTTTCTGCCTATACCCAAAAAAAGGGGGGGGGGGGGGGGGGGGGGGTGTTTTTTG
>JBBPDJ010000023.1:3836616-3872148 GCA_037974625.1 Cucumis cinereus | reverse complement strand
CCCCCCCCCCCCCCCCCCCCCCCCCCCCCCCCCCCCCCCCCCCCTCCTTCTCCTTTGGGTAGAAAGCGTTGAGAATGAGTGAAGAGGCCTTCAAAAGAAAGTGCAGAATCGTTGTATTCTTAGATTTTTTAGGCATAACTTTATAAAATATACCCACTTTTACATTTTTCATGTCAATTAATAACCCTTTTTTCCTATAGTTTTAGGTAGGATTTACAGGTTTATAACGTAGTGAATGTGAATCCAAATTCTAAAAACACCAAAAAGAACCAACAAACCATGGATAGGTAGTTAGTTGTCTTTGTTTGGTATGCATCTGACAAAACAAATTTAAAAAAACCAAAATTTTAAATTTTAGGCTCCTTTCATCATTATAATAAACATTTTCACACATGACTACATTTATTCATTACTATACATATATGAATGCAAGTTTCACCTCCACCAGATGTTTTGTCCCTTCGCACTGGCACTTCTGTCCATCCCAATCCGAGATGTGTTTTACCTTTGCCAAGATTAGGGTATGCACCTACCACCATTAATAGGGTGGCGACCATCTCATTCGATTCTATCGTACTGAGTGTTCTCTATCGTTGTAAAACATGAACATACATTATGTTTGGATCAAAAGAGATTTGTTTACTCTTTTTTTTTCACGTATTTACAAAATCAAATAGGGCTAAAGAAAATATATCATACCTTCTATAAACTCACATTCAAGGGAATAAAGTATAAACATGCATATATACATAGCATATTACCCATAATTAATATATATTTAAATATGAAGTACACAACAAATACACCATATTATTCACCCGTTAATTTGCATGGATTGAAGAAATTTAATACGCAAAAGGACAGTGAAACACACAAATGTACTATAAATGCAAAAGAAAAAAAACTTTAGGTATTTAAAATAACTAATTATTAATCACTCTAAACCCCACAAATACAACTGTACTAAAACAAAAAAATATACTATATTCCAACAAACCAAACAACAAATTTTAATATGATCAACTGTGCATATACCTACTTAGAATATATATATATATATATATATTTTATTTTTTTGACATTTTCTAAAATCACTTAAAATCTGCTATTTGTACCAATTCTTTAAAGAAAAAAAATAGAGAGTGAGGGAGACAAAGGAAAAGATGGAGAGAAAGAACACTTTAGAGTTTTCTTTTGGGGGTGCGTGTGTGACGACGTTGTGTCCCCTAAACGACAAATGATCTAATTTATAGAAGACCCAAACCCATCTTAATAAATAAAAGATTTATCAAATTAAATTTAAATGAAATAATCACTAAAATTGAGAAAGATTAATGTGATTGGTTTGAAATCGTTTATATAATTAATTACCTCCAAGTTTGATTTGATATCAGTTTCCCATTAAAAAGAAGATTTGAATATTATTAAAAAACTTCTCCTCCCTCCAAACTATTTTTTTTTTTTTTGTTATTCTGAAAATATAATTCTGAATTTTATTTATTTATTTATTTTATCTTCAAAGCTAGCTAATTCTAAACATTAACAAACATAAGAATGATGAAATAAAATATCCGAACTAATTTAGGAGGCACACTATAAATTTACTAGTTTTTTTAGTTCAATAAATATACGAGTAGATGCAACAAAAATATGTTGTAAATACTATCACTAAATGAATGTAGTTTAATTTATTTATGTGTCTTGATTTGTAATTAGAGAAAGCAAAGAAAGTCATTGGTGTGGTCCTGTCTTTGATTATAGAAACTAGTCAAAATTGAAAAGTATTTTAATTATTACCGTGGATGCATGCTTGCTACCTAATAAACAAAAATATATAGCTTGTTTTGTAGTATGTCCAACTTCAATATCTATAAGAAAATAAATAACCCAAGTTTTAATGTGGAAAAATAATAGTGGACTAATGAAAGGAATGAAAGGATTATCCCCCTAAACCCTTGCTAACTATGAATCTTAATTTTAAAATAATGTCCATCCTATGTCATTATTTAACCAAAAATAAAGATTACTTATACCACCAACAACCTCAACAGCATTATATCAATAAAATTAAAATCATTTGAAGATTAAATAATTCTGATTTTGCCATGTGTCATGAAATTCTGAGTCAAACAAGTGGGTGTTTTTGATTGGACAAAAGATATTTGGAAGTCAAAGCATTGACGTAGCCATCGGGTTGGCACAGCCAAACCTGCTGACTCTCCCCTGCAGCCTCTAAACTTCAAACAACCTCCTAACAAGAAACCACATTCAAATTCAACCATCAAATACTTCCAATAAAAACAAATATATTATTTAATAAAGTGTTGAATATTAAATGGAAAGAATATGCTCTACCATTACTACTATAGTTATTTCCACTATTCACAAATCTTTTCTTTTTAATTTTTATTTTTAATCTTGTGTTGTACCCATTTTTACAATTCATTCTAATTAAGCAGTTGAAAAAACTAAAAAAAATATTTAACCATTACAAAATTGTTCTATTCATCTCTTAATTTCGTGTCTAATTTGCATTTGGTCTATACGATTCAAAATCTTATATTTTTTTATCCTTATATTTTGAGTTTGATTTCAATTTAGTTTTTAAATTTCAAGTTGTTATAATTATTTACCTTTAAAGTTTTAGTTTTGTTTCAATTTAGTAATGTTTCAAAATTTATATTTTTAATTCTGATTTTTCACTAAATACTCACTCTCGATCTTAAATGAATTAACTTCTATTAATTCATTTAAAAGAAATATAATTAATTAAGTTTTAGATCTTGACATCAAATACTAAAGTGAGTATTTAGTGAAAATATAGAAGTTAAAAGTGTGAATCTTGAAACATAGTTAAAAGCCAAATCGAAACAAAATTAAAATTTTATTGATAAAATTATATTATAAAATTTTGAAACACATAGATGACCAAATTAAAACATATAAATCAAAAGTAACATACTTTAATCCTAAAAGCAAAAAATATAATTTACTAAAATAATTAACAAATAAAAATTTATCACGTGATAAATTAAACGACATAAATATGATATAGCCGGAGGGATGGACTTGAAGCAATTTAGTTTTCCAAATGTCTCACTCACAAATTGGACTCGCAACCTCCCCATATACAATTTTCTCATTCAACGCCGAAGAAAATGGAAACTTACAAACCTTTCTCACATTCTTTTCTAAACAATGCCATCTCAAGAACCTCCCTCGATCTTTCCCATTTTATATCCCACCTTTCATTGTCCACAACTTTGAAAATCTTAACACTTTCTTCCACAAAATAATAATAATAATAATAATAATAATAATAATAATAAAAAAAAAAAACATAAATAAACTACTTTTTCCAACCTCCCCCCTTCCCTATAAATAACTCCCCAAACTCCCCCCATTGAATTCAATATTTACACATAAATTCTCCCCTTCTCTCAAGCCTAAATTTCGCCTACATTACTATGAGGAGCATGAGCAAGATTTTCATCAGCTTGATTCTGGTGGTTGCATTGTTGGGCAATGGCGGGTTGGTTACTGTAACAGAAGGCAGGCCATTGAGCTTAATGCGCTCGGGCTCGGGCTCGGGCTCAGCGGCAGCAATAACTGAAGATTTCTTTGAGGGGCTTTCTTTGGGAGCCATTAAGCAGTCAGGTCCAAGCGCCGGTGGGGATGGTCACAAATTCGTTACTTATGACACGTTGAGTGGTATTAAGGATTCGGGGCCCGCTCCTGGCGATGGACATAGCCACGTCACCTCCTCACATCACTGAGGATCAACGGTCAAGATCAGCGTTAGTTCGTTTGGCCGCAACCCCAAGTGTAGATTAAATAATAATTTGAAAGGGTTGAAAGTTGTCGATGCTATTATAAATTTTTTATACTTTTTTTTTTTTTTTTTTGTTCTTTCGTTTGAATTTGTATTATTATACACATTCAGAGATTGGTTGAACCATTGGAAACATGTCGAAGAGATTTCATTGTATTTCTTTTAACGATTCTTATACTGCTTCGAGCTCAATATATATATGTATGTAAATTCTATATATATTTAACTAGTTTGATGCTACATATACTACTACGTAAAGTTAAAGATAAAGATGTATCGAAATTAAATTGAACTAATTAGGAGAATAACTTTTAATTAAATTTTAGTTTATAAGTAAATAATTAATTAATTATCTTTGCAACTTAATTATTAATAGCTAAAATAAAATCATGTTATTTAAGTAATATAAATAAAACATGACAAACGGGCAAACACAAACCTTTAAATTATATATTAATCTTTATTTAGAGTAACACCATTTTATTCCATAGTTAATTTACTCTTATTCATTAAAAACCAACTTAATAGTTTTAAAATTATTGAATTGATTATTTAATTATTAATATCTACCGTGTATTCAAATTTTGGCTCACTTAACTTCAAATCTTATTTATTAAAAATTGAGTCTTAGTAGTTTTTTTTTTTTATTTGAATAAATGTGATGGTGTGTCTAGTTTAAAACTTTAACTTTAATTTTGTTATGTTATTTTTGCTTTTTATTATTATTTAATGAGAAAAATATTTTCCTTATTTTTATTTATACATACTTGACTACCAACCCTAATTCAAATGTATGTGAAATGTGATACCTCCTATAATTTCAAACTATAATTTTAAACTAATTTTTATTTATTGTATATAGGTTTTAATAATTTTAAAAAAATTATTTTAATTGAGATGGATGGATTTAATTACGCCCACTTTCACTTTAAAAGCTAAATATTACTCTTTTTCTATTTTTTTAATCATAATATATAGTGGTCAACAAATAAAACAAATTATTATTTTTATTTAGATTTAGATAGATTTAACTATACATTCAATTTCAAATAATGATTTGAGAACTAAAATGTGATTTTAATTTTTTTATTAGTTTGTTAATAGTTAAAAATTAATATTTTGATTTTGATAGATTTAATTACCCGAACGTTTGTGTGTGATATTGATAGACTTATTAAGTTACTGTCGATGTCTATTACCTGTTGGGTGAGTAAGAACAGTGAGGTTAACAAATGGATAACTTATATATATATATTTGTAATAAACCAAATATTTGTTGAACTAAAAAAAAGGAACAAACAAAATTAATTATCAAATATTAAGTAAAGGGTAAAGTAAAATTAAGAGGATAGGGGAAAAAAAGACGAGAAAAAGGAAAAACAGCGGCGATGGCAGTTCCCGCTCTATTCCGCACTGGTCAGAGCGCCACGCGAGCTCACGAGGAAGTGGGCGAGCCTCGTATCTGGTTGGTTCTCTTGCTATCTCCCAGTGTTCAAGAATGGTAAACTCCTCCAAGGACGACGCAGCCACCGACGGCGACATGTCCAGCGGCGATTCTCCACCCTCCAATTCCAACCTCTACTCCGAAGGCGAGAAGGTCCTTGCCTATCACGGCCCTCGCATCTATGAAGCCAAGGTACCTTCTCTTCTACGCTCTACTCTTCGAATTCAACTTTTAATTCCTCTTTCCTTTTGTTTAAACTTCCATTAAGCATTGAGCCAGCTCTTCCTTCCTTTAGCGCATCTGGTCTAGGGAGGAAAATTACGCGGGGGGAGGAGAATTCTTGTGTAACCTAATTCCATTGTATTAGTTCTGTTCTTTGCGTTTGGTTATTGGATTCCTTATGCTTGTTTGATTCCTTATGAGACCGGAGAAAGAGAAGTCCGTACGCAGGTTCAATTAGTTGAGCCAGTGTTATGGAGATCTCACGGCTATGGAAATGACTTAGTTTCTAACATTATCAAAGAAGAAAAGGATTAGACCAAGTATAGATGAAGGGAAAACGAACACAATTTGAGTAATCGGAAAGAAAAAACACATTTTCAATTAAAAAATTTGAAACAACGAATTCCAACAAGTCTTGGCAACAGAGCAGTAAAATTGAGATGATTCATGGATTCAGCTGCTTTCAAACGTAATGGCCCAATAGAAGGCGGCAAAGCTGAAGATGGCATCTTCTTTTGAGGTGAATTTAATGTATTTATGCTAGTGTTTAGCGTGATCCACAAAAGGATATTTGCTCTTTTGGGACTATTTGATTTCCACAAAGCTTTAAATAATACCTTGGTTGAATAAGAATGGTTTGCAAGCTCCTTATTGAGAGACTTGGCTGAAAATAGTCCAGAAGAATCAAGAGAATATCATTGTCAATCATCACAATCCACCAAAATAACCAAATCAAAGTTTTCCAACAGAGAGCTTAATTCTAAATGTTCTCATCCTTTAAGTTTCTTCTATAATGACTTTTCCAAGACAAACCAGAAGTATACCAAGTATCTTATGTAACTCTATTTGGGAGTTTTGAGATATTGAAAAGAAAAGGATATCAAACTTTAGAAGTCAAAAGATCAAACCATATATCTAGAGATGTTTATAGGGATTGGCTAGACACAAAGGTAGGGGTTGCAGAAATGATTGAGGTGTTCTGTCACCACCCTTTACTTTTATGAGAAAGGAAGCTTTTTATGGCAAGTTGTGGTGTGTGCTGTTTTGTGGGATTTATGGGGTAGAGAAATAATAGAATTTGTGAAGGGTTTGGGCATTCTCTAAGGGTTATTTGGTTCTTTGTCAAATTTCATGTTAATTTGTGGGCTTCGGTGGCTAAACTTTCTTGTGAGTGTCATAATCAACAAAACTGTAATGTCTAGCCTATAGATTCAACCAGTGGAACCTCAATAAAGCAGACCCTACAAGTTGCTAGCAAATTTTGGAACATGCTCCTAGTTACCTTCTGTTGACTATGCACAACAAAATTTATCTGCCCCTCACGTGCTTTTCTGGTGGGACATTTCTTGAAGAAGGAAATGAGATCCTATGGATTCAATTGATTGACACCTTCTTTCCAAAATGAGCATAGGTCAACAGTTAGGCATTCTTTCTTCTTCTAAGTGGTGTTAGTTTCAATTCCCTGCCCTCACGTTTATTATAACATTCTTTAAAAATCGATTAGAGCCTTCCTTTGGTGTAACAATGGGATCTTAACAACAAGTTGCTCCCTTGTGATAGATTTTGTGATAATGTTTTTATTTAGGTCGTGGACTGGTTAGTATCCTCTCCCCTTTCCCTGGTTATACTTCAAATAACCTTTTGTTTTATTGTCATTTTTGTAACCTTGCTTGGCGCTTTCCTCTTATATCATATCAATAAAATATTTGTTTTGTATATTAAGAAAAAATGTAAATGTAAAAAATAGAGCGAAATTCTAAGGAAGCCCTTGGGAGGAAAGACAGCTGGAGTTTCTGAGTCCAATTGGGGAGGAAATGAGTTCCATCGAGGAAAAAGTTATTGGAAAAGCTGCTTGATGAAAAAAATTTGTTTGTGAAAGTGGGTGATGACTTTGTGTAATGCAATGTGCACGGGCCTTCTTGCTTAGTAAATATAACTATTTTTTTATCTTTCAAATGCGAAGAAAAGTTATTTTTAAAACTAAAGGTAACTGAGGAGTTAGGTGGTCAAAATATGAATAACACATTGTGAAAGGGAAGTGTGTTCACTTTTGTGTTCTACTTCTACTAATGAATTGTTCCACTTACGCCACAATATATCAAAGAAAAGCCATCCATAATAAATAAACATCACAGAATGAAAGCCAACACAGCTAGACATTCTAGTTGCCTAGTAAAATTTGAACAATGCTATCGCTGATTTGTAATGTTGCGAATGATGAGGTTCCCATTTTGAGACCTGGACATACTGCATCGAATTTCCTTAAAGTTGAGAATGTAATCTAGGAGTTTCTTTGATGAATATGCCTTTATAACAACGGGTAGTAACTATCATGCCCCAATGAGCATGTCAAAATTGTTGCATTTGTACTTCATCCAATCTTTTCAACATATGCAGCATTTGTTGACAATTATTTTGTTATTTGTAAGTGTTTGGACTAGCTTACTCGAATGTCGATTAATCTCACGAACAATTGTTTGTGCTTGCAACATTTAATTGTTAAGAAATTTGTATGATTTTAATATCCAATGTAGGTCGCTACCATAAAAATCAAACTAATTTTTCCAGAATCCCTTAAAATTTTTTAACTTGGTCCATTAACTACAAGGGGCTATGCATATAAAGATTCTTTTCTTCCCCTGGTATCAAAACATTAGTTTCATTTAAACTCTTATAACTAGAGATCATTTGGACCTCATTAAGTTAAAGGTTAATGTATCTTCAGCTGAACCCTATCTTGGAATATGGACTTCCATGATTTGAGCAGCTTTTCATAAGTTAATTGTCCTCCTATAGGATGTATTGGTTTGCTTTTTCATAATGTAGAGGATATCAGAGTGTAGAAGTATTTTCTGTGAATGATGAGACCAATCAGAATTCGGAATAACAAATCAAACACAGGCTCCTCCAGTAGTTCTAAAATATTAGTCCACAAAGACTGAATTTTCTGAAAATAATACCATTTCTTGCAATATTTAACATATCAGTGAAATGTTTTGTTTCCTAAATTTTTGTTTCAGAATCCAAAATTTTCAGGTTACCTCAAATCATCATAATCAGTTCATGTTCTGAACATTGCTAACTCCTCCTTTTGCAAAAATTCTTGTAAATGTGATGCACTTTTTTTGGAGATTGTATACCACCTGCATGCTTAGTGTACTCTAGCAACATTGAAGAAAGAAGATAATCTAGACAAAAAAATTACAAGTTTCTGCAAAACAGGAGGCAGCAAATTGCATTAAATTGATTTTTCACCAGGACCTCCATTTTGTATCATTTCACATGAAAAGGAAATGAATGCTGTATTATTCCCTATCCAGTATCCACATTGATAAAACAAATAGTTATCCAGTTGTGCTTTTACTTTTCAGGTTCAAAAAGTCGAGCTTAGGAAGAAGGAATGGAGATACTTTCTGCACTATCTAGTAAGTTTGACTTCTATGTTTTGGAGTTTTCCTCACCTAAGTTCTTCTGATTTTGAGTGACAATCTTAATAAAATCTAGAGGAATTTGTGCTGTCAGTATAAAAAGGTGAAGTAATTGGATATGTTAGATATGATTCAAATGTAGAGTATGTTGTTTAAGTGAAAAGTTTCTTCCCATGTTATTGATCGCTTCCAATTTGTCATTTTGCAGGGCTGGAATAAAAAGTGAGTATATCTTTCTATGTTATATTTGAATCCTCTCTTATTTCACTCATTTTATCTACTGTGTTGGTGTTGTCCTTTTTTTCCTTTTTTTTCCTCATCCGTCGTGTGACTTCATTTAGGTAGGCTTTATATGCTAGCAATTGTATGCTTCTTCCTTCTACTTTTCTTTCCTTATAATTAATTTTCACATTATTTTATAAAAATGAAATGTAAAGCTTAGAAGTATAAAAGAGATGCAGAGACAATCTGACAGAAGACAGTTGTTGAGACAAGGATACCCATTTAGAAATCTCCAAATCTGTAAGTTTACGACATAATTGT
The DNA here is from genome assembly GCA_037974625.1 of Cucumis cinereus. Lineage (NCBI taxonomy): Eukaryota > Viridiplantae > Streptophyta > Magnoliopsida > Cucurbitales > Cucurbitaceae > Cucumis > Cucumis cinereus. The sequence continues at coordinate 3,862,679 of JBBPDJ010000023.1, read as the reverse complement.
CAATCCCAAGCACTGGTAGATGAAATTCACACATTAGCCACAAGAACTCTTTGGTGAAGAGCAAGACAAAAAGTCGGGATAAGCCGTGGAAAGAACATCACAAATAAGCCAAGAGTCATTCCAGAAAGAAGTAGTAGCTACCATCTTCAAGATGATGTCGAACATGACTGACAACCAAAACACAGTACTGATAAATAACCTTTGAAGGAGCTTTGGCCAGAAACCCCTTTTGCAACTAAATGAATTTAACAACCAGTCAAAATCTGAATCAGGTATGTGGATCTCGAGGAGCTCACTCCAAGCAAAAATAATTTTAAGCCCCATGGCACATTCGAAGATTCAGACAATGTCAAATGAATTAAGTGCGACGCTCAGCTATGGAAAACAACAAGGTATCATCAGAAAACTGTAGGTGATTTAGAGAAAAGGTTGAATTTTCAATGGGGCGTGCAACATTAAAACCCAAGGAGGAACTATGATCCAAAAGCCTACTTAGGCAGTCAACAACGAAAATAAATAAGAACTGGGGAAAGAGGAGCACCCCACCTGATACCACGGGTTGGAATTATCTTCCCACAAGAACGTCCATTAATAATGATCGAGTAATTAACACTAGAGATGCAAACATCTAATCCAAGTTTTCCATAGAATAGCAAAACTTTTTGCTTGAAGAATAGAGTCAAGAAAGTCTCAATAAACTGTATCGGAAGCCTTCTCCAAATCAAGCTTTAAGACCACCACCGCCTTATTAGAAAAAAGACCAATCATCAATAAGTTCATTAGCCATCAAGGTGGCATCAAAGATCTGTGTATTAGCCACAAAAGCAAGCTGGTTGGCTACAATAGTACAGGGAATCGTTGGTTAACATGCTTTATATTATACCATGTAGTCGTATGAAGATTGAGGGTCTTTCGTAAATAATTCTTTTTTGCACCGCTTATTGATGCATGATTCTGTGTGCATTAAAAAATTATAAGCTCAGAGGAAGCTTGTGCCTTATTAATATATAACAGTGATTAGTTTCCATTATTTAATTTCAGCGTTTCCAACACGTTACATCAGTATCTGTTTTACTTTGAATGGCTTCAGACCCAATTAATAGAGTTGAGTGCCGGGTGTTACTTTTGTTCTTGTTTCCACTTTGATTTGATATATTTTTTTTTTTGTAAAACATATTTAGAAGCGGAAGTCTTAAGCTTTCAAAATTTTCTTATATTGGTTACATCTCCCGCCTTCACATTTTAAAGCCCTTTCTTGATCAACTGTTTGGAGAAACGTTTAAGTTGTGTTCTTATCCATTGCAATACTGATATCGTCCACTAAGAATGCTTTAGAATTTTCCTTCAGTTGTTTGCATTTTTCTTTTCAAGAATGCTCTTTTTAGAAAGAACTATAGAAATTATTAGCTTTGATTGGACGTCTGCCATATGACAGTTATGTCATTTCTATAAAAGCAATACAAAAGTTATTACAATGCACATCTTGCTAACAGTTGGGACGAATGGGTAAGCGTAGATCGGCTGATGAAATGTACTGACGAGAACCGCTTGAAGCAGCGAGCCCTTGAGAAAGGGTATGTGGAAAAGAGCTCAAAGTCTGGACGTTCTGCACAAGCAAAGCCAAAGAACTTGACCGGTAGTGTTCAAATCCCTAGTTGTATCAAAATCAACATATTTGACGTTGTTTTATCTTCCTGTGCATTTCTTACTTCGTTAACATGATTCTAAGTATGATTAGAAATAAAAAGTAGGCATTTGTTTTTCTTAATTTTCTCCTTCCAATTTAGATAATGAGGCATCGGCTCATGAAACGATGAGTTACTGCCCATGTCACTTGTTGGTCTACAGGAATATATGTTTTCTCTACCTATCTTCTTATTTATAACTACTCTTTTGTATTTTTCTTTCCTGTATAATTATTACACATGTTTGGATGAGGCGTTTTGACATGAAATCATCTAAGACCCCTTTGGTAACCATTTCGTTTTCTGTTTTTGGTTTTTGAAAATCAAGCACAAGTTCTATCTATTTTTTACCATACTTTGCATCTTTTTCAAACAAAAGTTGAATTCTTAGCCAAATTCCAAAAAGAAACAACAAATTTTTAAAAATTATTTTTTTAGTCTTCAAAATTTGGCTTGGTTTTATAAAACAATGGTAGAAAGTAGATACCAAAGCAAGAAATTTAGAGTTGGAATGAGTATTTATAGGCTTAGTTTTCAAAAACAAAAAATCAATTGGTTATCAAATGAAGCTCTTATTGTTTCTTTTTGTGCATTGTATCTCTAAGATTTGGGTTTGAGCACTCCTGCACTTGGAGGGAATTTAAGGACTGATAAAATCTTGTAGCCACACCCCTCTCAATTAGTCCAGACATATACATGTATGCATATGCATGTGTATATAGTTCCTATGCAATTATACTAAAAAGAATATAGTTCCTCTCCTTTCGCATATGCATGTGTATATAGTTCCTATGCAATTATACTAAAAAGAATATAGTTCCTCTCCTTTCCATTAAAGATTCTATGATTGCTCTCTAGCCATGGGATCCAAAGAAAATCTACCTGTTGGTTCTTGATAGACCTCGAATTACTAAAGTATAGACTAAAATGAATAGGAAAGAGAAGAGATGGGCAAAATGATGTAATTGGTTAAGAGTAAGAGCGGTTACTTGTGGGTTGTACGTGGATGATTGTGTGGGGCCCTTGGGACTTTGTTAGTTAGAATTTTTTGCAGAGATTCGCTTTAAAACTCCAAGCTTCTCTACTTTTGGGGTAAAAACTTCTTTTTCCCATATAAGCATTGGCATTGGTACTTCCAATCCTCCTAATAAAATGTCTATTCCTGGTCCATGATTATGAATTCGATTTTTTCCTTCTCTTTCCAGTCCTCTTGTGTTCATTTGCAAAGAGAATTACAAATGTTCCTCAATTTTTCGCGCTGATTACTATCAAAACTGTAAGAGAACACTTTCTTCAATCTTTCCACCAACACCTTAACCAATAATTACTAATAGGAAACACTTTTTTAACAAAAAAGAACTTCTCATTATATCAATGAGATGAAACAACTAAACCAAGCTTGCGTCCAGTGCGAGGATGAATTAGGGTTTTTTCGTTGGAGCAGTCGATATAAACCAATTCAAGGTTTCTTCTTTCCATTATTTTCCAATTCAATGAGATGAAACAACAAATTATAGGGTACCATGTAAAAGATAAAAAAAAAAAATTAAAATAGCTGTTTTATTGTTATTATTATTATTTTAAAAAATAATAATTATTATAGCATCAATTAGTCTATTAATTATAATTTAAATATTTTTATGCGCAATCTTATTGTCTACTTGGAATCTTCATTTATCTTCTATGGATCTGCCTAAAGTTTAATTATGAATAATTTCTGCCGATTTCTCACGCATCAATTTCTGTTAGAAAACTGTGATGTGAAATATTGTTTTTTTTAAGGTTTTTTATGTGAGTCAGCTAAAGCTTCGACCACTAGTCATTAATGGTGATATTAATGCTCTTCTTCATTTCATAATTAAGTTAATAAAATTTGTTTTTTTGTAGATGCAAGAGTGGAGAAAGAGGACCACAAGAACAATGGTATTGTTTACTTTTACACCTTTCTTGAACTCATTCTAGATTGGTCTTAGTTTTAGTTCAACTACCTTTCACCGTGCTGCTCAAATAATTATGTCCTATTATTTTTTATTTGACCCCAAAGGTGCCTCCTTGCATAAAAAGTATAGTGAATGTTGTTTTAGACTGGATGTTGGAAATTTTTTAGAATATCACATTGGCAGACCTGAAGACTGTTCCTGCTTCAGTACCTTGAATGGGGACCCATGTAAAATTAAAGTTTTACCTGATTAGGGAGAGGACAGCCTGAATCTCAACTTAGCGTCTCTTAAAACTGTACAGTCACTCTTCAAGGTTGAAGATGAATGTATTTTCTCATCTCACGACTTTCGAAGTACGTACATTCAGTCCACAAATTGAAAAGAATGTCATTTGGAGACACTTTTCTTTTATTGGCAAGTGGCCACACTTTGGGTGGAGGGGTAATCACCCGCCTTATTTTATTAAATTAAAAGAACTTAAATACATTTTTCTGAAAATTATTATTATTATTATTATTTTTTGATAGAAATAACAGCTTTCATCGAGAAAAATGAAAGAATACATGGGCAAACAAAAAAACCAGTCCACAAAAACATCTCGACTAAAAGAAGGGGGACCAACTGAGTAAAATGAACCAATGGAATAATTACAAAAGATCTTCGAAATCGAAGCTCAAAGGGAAACATGAAATCTAATCAAAGACCAAACCTCACTATGATCCCTTTCCCTACAACAAAACACCCGATCATTCCTCTTTCCCAAATGTCCCACAAGATAGCACACACCCCAGCAAGCCATAAAAAAAACCCCTCTCAGAAGGCCCAATGACCAGCATAGCTAATACCGAACTCCACCAGAAAAGAACTCCACACAACACGCACATACTGACAATCCCAAAAAAGGGTGATGAAGGTCTTCCTTCAACTTCCGACAAATCATGTAGCAAAAAAGCCAACCTAGCGAAGTCCTCCTCCTAATGAACCTATCAACAGTGTTAACCCGACCATGCAAAACTTGCCATACGAAGAACTTGACTTCGGAACCTTGGTCCTCTGAACCACATTAAAAACAGACTCCCTAGAGAGGGAGGGATCCAAAAACAGATTGAAAAAAGACTTACATGTATACCCCTGACTCGGATTGGGACTCCAAACACGAATGTCCCTCCTTCCCTCCCTAAAACTGCACCCTCAACCATAGAAAGAAAAGAGGCAACCTTCGTAGTTTCCCTATTAGTCAAATTATGATGGAACCCGAAAGAGAAGGACGTAGAGTTATTAGACCTAACCAAAAGATCTGGTATCATACAGTTTTTGGAAGTGGATAAATGATAAAGATGCGGAAATGAGGAACAAAGGGAAGACTCCCCCTCCCACTGATCCTCCCAAAAATACGTATCCTTACCCTCCCCCACAAAGTAACGAGTCAACCGGGAAAAAGTCGGAAGCTTGAAAGAGATATCTTTCGAAGGATTATGGTGTGTGCCTTTAACCCCTTTCGCCGTCCACTCAGAAGGATGGGTACCATGCTTACTCTCAATAATCCTATGCCATAAAGAATCGGACTCAAGGGGAAAGCACCAAAGTCACTTGGCCAACAAAGCTTTGTTGTGGATTCTTAAATTGCCAATCTCTAAACCCCCCTAACTCAAGGGTGCCCCACTGCTTCCCAGTTGACCAAATGGGGACCATGACCTTCCTCCACCCCTTCCCACTGAAAATCTCTCATTTATTTTTTCAAGCTCTTGCTCATTGAACTAGGGGCCCTAAAGAGAGACAAATAATACACTAGGATCCCACTTAGCGCAGACCTAATCAGGGTTAATATGCCAGCTTTTGAAAATAACCCTTTCTTCCACACCGCCAGTCTCTTACGAATTTTCTCACAAACAGGATTCCAAAAGGTCAGCTCTCGGATTTCCACCCTTCTGAAAATTATTTGTCAAAACTGGCCTTATTAAATTTTTTGTTTTCTCTCCCCGAGCAAGTTTCTTCTCTGTTTTTACCCGTAGGCGTGTGTAAATTATTCCTACAATAAATTACAATGTCAAAATTTTTCCCTTTTTTGTGACTAAAGATATATGCTTGTAATACTTCTATTGCTCTGTTGACATTTGTTGCAGCACCAAAGGGGAAGAAACGAAAGAATGACTCCGGCACCAAGGTTGGTTTTATATCATGAATAGTGCTCCAAAGTTGTTCTAATTTTGTAAGCAAGTGTTTTAGTATAATTCGTTCAAGCTAAATGCGTTTTTCTATGGTTTGAAAACCAAGAAACTTAAGTTCTGGTTTTTTATTTTTTCTATCCAGATTTAATAGTATTAGCTTTAGAGCATATTTATCGTCATTTTCCTTTTCCTGTAGTCATTTTGGAAAATAGAAAGCAAAGCAATAAGGTGAAGACTATCTATTTGTGCACTGGAGTACATGTATCTTTTTCATTAACTTGAATAAAAAGGAGTTTAGGTTTATTCCTGTCCTTTCCTTCATGAACTATAAATTTAATACTGAACTTCTATATATTTATGTTCATTTTGCATGTGTTGTGTGTGTGTATATAAATATAATTTATCTGTAATGCTAACAGCTTTTAGTATATCGTGTCATTAATTGCTCATCATTTACCCATCACTCGTTTTCTTGCCACTATATTTGATAAAATATGGTTCCATGGTTTTCGAAAGGACAATCAATCCGTAGAGAAAGTTATCAAGATTCAAATACCTTCAACACTAAGAAAGCAACTTGTTGATGATTGGGAATTTGTTACACAGCAGGATAAGGTACATATCAACTGTTTGTTCTCCATTATCTCTTTCAACCTCTTACTAGGAATAAATTGCCTCCTCCTTTTTGTAATTCTAACCTAAACATCATCACTAATCAGCGGAGGTATCTTTTGCAATCATTACTCAATAGAAACTCCTCATGTATCTCATTTAATCAAAATTGCATTGTCTAACGAAAGAGGACTCTAAATAATAGGGTGTTACTTGGTTGTCAGAAGGTATTGGAAGGTGAAACTTGAACAATTGATGAAATGGTTAAGAAATATTCCTTGTGCTGAACACTGAACAATTGTGATTATACTATGCATTCTTCAAGTTCTCTTCTAACGCTTCCATGTTGTTAAGTGGGTAGCCGTTTTTTTTTTTTTTTTTTGTCTATTTGAAACTGCAGTTCACAGTTAACTTATGCTCCAGTTCAATTTTCTCCATTTGTCCATTTTATTTCTTTTGCAATAAACTAGGCTCCAATTTTTATAGCAAGTGGATATAGTTGGGATTTTTCCTTGGTGCAAATTAAATTGATGTTTAGTTTGATAAATGACTCTTTCAAGCATTTATCACGTCATGTGAATGCATTAGAGACTTACTCCCTAAGTTATTCATGCATCCGTCTAGTTAGCATATTGATTTTTCAGCTGATTCTGCCAGCTAGTCAAACTTCCACGCTCACCAACAGTTGATGATATTTTGACGAAGTACTTGGAATACAGATCCAAAAGGGATGGCACGTAAGTTAGCTTATACCTTACTAGAACACTAAATGGCATAAATCTGATCATAGTTTTGAGTGCTTTGGATTTAATTTTCTTCCTTGCGACTGTCTGAATTGTTTTATGTTAGTATTGTATGATTGTGTTGATGACTACGTGTTCTAAACTGCTTAATAAATTTTGTTAAATGCTTGACAGCTGAACGCTCTCTGGGAAACTCCCTGGAAAATTGGTTGTAACTTTATCTTTTTATATTTTCATACTTACAGTAATCCAAATTGTTCATTTAAATGTTCGGAGCTGGACTATTTGTAGCATTTTTGGTGCTGTTTGGTTTAAGGCTATGAAGATAAAGTTGATGTGGCAGACTTCCTTTAGGTAGAAGGCCCTAGCCCTTGGAGACACCATGAGGCATTACTTTAGGAAGAGGAAGTGAATGATTTTTAGACTTTTTATTTTTTGGAGGGCGTCCACAGAAGGATGATTGGAGAAGCTAGATTCTTATTATTTTGTTATCCCTATTATATTAGTTAATAGACATCTTCTAAAACAGTTCGTAATTCATAAAATTCACCATCCTTTCATAACAATTATAGTACGTAACAATTAAAAATTCTGGCATAAAACTTAGATGCCTGAATAGCCCCAAGCATTTCTTACCTCAGTGTCAGTGCTGTTGTTCAGATGACATCTGAGGAATTGCTCATGCCTATACTTGTAAGACTTGACTGTGACTTTTTACTCTTCATTAATATAGGATTACTGACTCGCTGGGAGAAGTCTTGAAAGGAATAAGATGTTATTTTGATAAAGCACTGCCTGTACTGCTCTTGTACAATAAAGAGCGTGATCAGTATCATGATTTAGTCGTAGATGATGTCTCTCCATCAACTATATATGGTGCAGAACATCTGCTTCGACTCTTTGGTATGTCAAGGCATATCCTTATCCTCGTATTAGTCAGTTTCCAATTCTCCATAATGTTCAATCTGAACTCCACATTTTATATGCCTTCTTATTTGTTTAGTGTACTTATTGTTTTTACAGTTAAGTTGCCAGAGCTTTTGGCTTATGTGAATATTGAAGATGAAACACAGACCCGGCTACACCAGAAGTTGCTTGACTTTCTGAAGTATCATCTCAAACCTTAGAAATGTTGACACTGAATTTACTTTTTGGAATGTGTTAGAACATTGAGAAGTTACACTAGCACATACCTGCTCACAAATCGTAGTTTTATCCTTATAAGTTATGCCATCTTTCATTTTTAACTTTTATGAACATGTACCAATTTTTCTAGATTTTTTTGTTTCATGTTCCTTTAGAATGAATGCTAGGAACTAATAAATTGAATTAATGCGGTTGTTTATTAGCCTGGTGAAGCTTGATTAACTTTTATCTTGAATGTAGATTCCTGCAGAAGAATCAGAGTACTTTCTTTGTCTCGGCATATGAGGGCTGTAAAGGTACTGAGGGAAAGGGTAAGAGCAAGAATGACTGAAGCGAATCCTTATTACATGGCATGTACGCCTTCATGCTTGCAATTCATAGTCTGGCGTGGAGGTAGCAGATTTTTATGATGCATGCTGCCTTGGATTGTCAAATCGATCCTCTTGTCGTAACTGTACAAGCCGTTTTCCTTCCTTTTTTTTCCCATCCCTCTGTTTCTTATTAAAGAATAATCTGTTCATTTTAATTGATAATGGTATGGTGCATGCACTGTCCATTTAAGATTTCTACTTGTTGAGTAGCTCAACTGCCATCATCTTTTTTTCTGTTTTTTTTTTCTTTTTTTAGAAGAGTTAAGTAGTCCCAACTGCAAGCTTATGCGAAGATGTCCAAATGAACGCTTAAACTGCATTGAAATTCAATCAGGAACTGTCTTGTGAATGATTTCTTGTACCCTTTCAATTTATCTTTGCCACTATGTAGCCTTTTCTCGTTCACTAACTATGATCATTACTTTAACTTTTAGTATTTCTGGGTGTTGGTATTCTGGTTCGCTTTTCAGTGTCTTTAAAACTTGCACTTCCTCTTTTGGATGATTTTTGTGAGCGCATTTTTCATTAGTTTGAAATTTGAATGATTTAATTATTTCTTATTCTTTGGTAATTTATTTATTTCAACCCGATATAATGAAATACTTTTGAATTTGTTGATATTCAGTCGGGTTAGGCTTCTTCAATTAGAAACCTTGCTTTCTGTCGCTATTTGTTACTTTATGCAACTTTTCTTTATGTATTAAGGCTGGTTATTTGCACAAACACTATAATTATTTGCCTTTATGAGCTGTGGACTGAGAATGTGACCAGTTTGTGATGTAGTTACGCAAATGGTAAGATTGTCGAAAAGGATGAAAGGGAAATAAGAAAGACCAGGTACACTGTAGAGAACCCACAAGTCATAGTGGAATCAGTTTCATAAAGTTTCAAGTTCTTGTCGTTTCATGGGGGAGAGAACAATTTGCAAATCATGCATAATTATTCAATGACTCTGCTGCTACACTGTGAGTCAGTTATATTTCTGTCATTTATATTGATGCTATCCTTAATTTTCTTGAATCGACCCTATGTACAAACTTACATCTTTTTTTAACTTATGTTCTAGGTTAATTTAGCTGATGCAGTGTTAGGAATCAAGGTAGTATGTGATGTCTTTGTTTCACATTGATTAGAATGGGCTGACCAATGTGGTACTTGAGTGGCTTGACTCTCCCACCCCAACAATTAATTTTTGGGATGTGGTTTAGTACCTAACATGCAATTTATATAATTTTTCTGCTGTGGTTAAATTATCCTACTTTGAAGTGTGAACATCGAAATAGATATATAATAATCGATGCGTAAACTTTCCCTCTTCGGTTAGAATTAACACAAGAGAATCTCACTTATATTTGACCATATCTATGCATGATGATTTTTAGTACTAGAGTAAACTCCTTTTGTTTACGTTATTAAATTTTCTCCATAATCAATTTTTTTTTAGAAAAAAAACTTTGTTAGACCTTACACCCTTCTTTAATGATATTGGTATATCGTGTGCTCAATAATAAATGTGATTAGTTTTCGTACTCTACTATGACGCTATAAAGTTGAACATAGGGTACAAAATTTGATAGTGATTGAACACATATTGCTGGATCACTCAAGGTCATCTTGTTTTATATGGTAAGAATATTATTGTGAAATTTTTGTTCAGTCTCAACTTTGGAAAACTGTGTGCTGTTGAAGAAATGATGTAAGCCAAATTAGCAAATTTAGTATAGACCTTGTCATTCTTTCTTTATGAAGTTTCTTAGGTACAACCATTATATTTGAAAAGGTTAGTAATGTGACCACCAAGTGGCTCTGAGCGAGAAAACTTTATGTTATTTTTAGAATGTTGAATAGAACTTCAAGAAAATTTTGTTTATTTGTTTGTTTATTTATTTATTTTTATTATTATTTACTAGGAGATTGGTTTGATCATAGAGCATTTCCATCTTTTCTGTGAGCTTTGGTATGGTGGTAATTAACTACAGGGGAGTAAAGAAAATATCATGAATTTTGATCTACCATTGGCATCATAATTGGGATTTTCTTTATTGCAATTATAGTACATATAGTTTAGGGTTAATTACACAGATAAACTCAATTACATGCATCTAATTTGGTATATTACGATAAATCAAACAAGGAAGATATTTATAAAAGATGCATCCTGATCTATACATATATTGCACTAAATGTGGAGGTGAATACTGGTGTAAATCTATATGTGCAGGTCTACTTGTGATAAGTGCATATACAAAGGTATATAATAGAGACAATGCTATGTATAAAAGTATATACGTATATATTATTTGTTGTTCACAATATAATTAAAACACAAGTTTCATGGTTATTATGCTCTTGTTGGCACAATTTATTAAAAAACAAATTAATTAAAATCATATTTGTAAGTGGGATTTTTTATAGAGGGTAAATTGATAGATAAGAAAAATAGAGCCAGTAGTAGAAAGCATTCCCCAATAAATGAAGGTAGTTTGTATTTATATTATTAAACTTTCAATTGGGAAAATTCAATCTTTGGTTAATTTAAACACGATGGTAAAACTTGTAATAATTGTATAAATTTGGCAGTTTAATTTTTACAATTTTTACTACTACAAGATGCCACCAGACTTTAACATTTTCTTTTGTAATTTAAATATCTAATAAAAATTTAAAAGTTAAATTTACAATACATTCTTAAAGTGAGACATTTGTAAAAGAAAATAAGGAGTTGGAAACAGCCCAAGTGGCAAAATTTGGTATATTATAACGTTGGCCTCTAATTTAAGCTTTTAATGAATATAGTGTTTTGAACGTGAAGGTATTAATTAATTAAATATGGGAGGTTCATCGTTTTTACCCCTCTCATCAGCAATATTCAGTATGTGAATTTGAATCTCCAATTTAAAGGTTATTGTGCTGAAAAAGTTCACCTGTTATGACACACCATAAAGACTTGGTGACATTATTTTCAAACAATGAAGCAGTCTTCATTCTTTTGCAAGAAATTGTATTCCAAATTCTCATCTGGATTCTATGCGAGAGAGAGAGGAAAAAAAAAAAAAGTTTTTAAGAAAGATAAAATACTTCAAAAACTTATCCAAAATCAAAAAGTCTTAATTTTGGAAGGAAATTCAGAATACCACATCTCTCTCGAAGTGGGAATTTAATGATTTTCTAAAATAAATATATTATCCCTAACAGGATTGCCTTCAACTAAAAAGAAGATTCCCCACCCTCTTATATCCAATTAAACTTCAAAAAGAATATCCATTTGTCACTAAAATAAAGTAAATAAATAAAGGAATATCCATTCAGGAATTCCCTCATTGAAATTTATTCTTGTAATTGATCCAAAATATCCCATGTGTGGTTGTGGCCATCCTCTATTTCCAAACTGAAAACGAGGGGAAGAACAAAAAATATACAGATAGACATTGGAACATTCAACTTTAACACTAAGTATTGATATTCTGCACATCTGATTTGGTTTGTTTTTTATGAATTAATTTTTTTTTTTTTCAATATGATAATATGGTCTTTAAAATGAGAGACAAATAACGTCAAGAATGAAAGCTAAGTTGTAAATAGTTTCAAAAGTCCAAAACTTTTTTTTCCAGTTTTAGGGGTCCATCATTCATTCATATTTCTTCCCAACTTTACCTCCATTCCTCTGTTCAATTTCCGTTGTTTGTAATGGAAGTGGGAACACTTCCCTCCCTTTTCTTTCTATGTACATTCACTAAATCATTATTTCCTTCAAAAACTACAATTAAAAAGAGTTTAAAATTGGAAAGAAACCAACCACCAAATTCCCAGATTTTGTTCTTTCTTCTTTCTTCTTCCCATACCCATACTAAACACATTTTTGTTACTGTGTTTTCTCATTCTCTCTATCCCTTTCGAACCTCGAGAATGAATGGTAACTAACTGTAATCATCACTCTTCTAATTTCCCCTCCAAATTCTAATTAACAATTTTCGTTTTAAAGAGTTGTAATCTTGATGATGAATCACAGTTGTTCTTAAAAGCTAACGTTCTTAATCCCACCAGCTTTAGCTTCCTGAAAACATCTTCTTCCTCTCTGCTCCGATAACCCTTCCATATAGCTTTTCACTTCTGATTTTATCATCTCTTGCATCACCGCCATTAAATCTGCACTGAAAACTCCAAACCCATTTATTTTCTCAGCCGCCCCACCACTGGGCTGCGCCGTTCTTGCCTGCTCTGTTGTCGTCATGCTCTGTATTTGAGCAAATGCCGCCATCAAAGGTACCTGCACCGTTGACCCACTTCCACTGTGGCTCGAACTGTCGACTCCAGGGAGAGATAACGACAGCGACGTCGGCGGGTCGGTGGGGGAAGACGGCGCTGATTCTCCTGGAGGTATAACGCCGCCGGTTCTGGCAACAGGGCGGTAGACGGTTGGAGATACAACAGGAACACTAGAATCACTTATGTCAGATCCCGATGGACTTCCGGGGCTCATGTAGAGTCCGTTCGAAGCGTTGACGGCAGCGCCGGCGCTGACTGACTTCTTCGTAGGTTGTACGTTCGGATCCACTTCATATCCTTCATTCATCATCGACGAACACTTTCGCTTCAGCGTGGAATTCCAGTGATTCTTGACAGCGTTATCTGTCCGGCCGGTGAGAAGGCGAGCAATAGTAGCCCATCTGTTACCGAAGTTAGCATGAGCTCTGATAATAGTCTCATCCTCCTCCGGCGAGAAGGGGCGGTGCTCCACCTGAGGAGAGAGCTGATTGCACCACCGGAGCCGGCAGGACTTACCAGAACGGCCCGGAATCGATTTGCTTATGAGAGACCAGTTGCGTGGGCCATGCTTCTGAACCAATCTCTGAAGAGCATCGTCTTCCTCAGGGCTCCACGGACCCTTGATCCGATCCATCTCTTTGCAGGTAAGCGCCATGAACAATGAAAGAACAAAACGGTTTAAAAGAACATCAAAATTGGGAAAATGGTAAAGGGAGAATTAAAGGGTTAAATGTTTTGAAATTGGGATTTTTGAATGGGTATGAGGTCGGGAGTTATGGTGTTCGTGTAGGGTTAATGGAGCAGGGTGGGGGAAGGGCAGGGGGTTCTTATAAAAGAGATGAAACGGGCAACTTACTGGGCCGGTGGGCTGGTTTAAAAGGAAATGAGAAACGTTCCGGTAAGTGGCACCGCTTCTCCCCAGTAAGCGGTTGGACGTTGCGGTTGCGATACAGCTGGCTATGAACACGCGTCGCGTTTTTACCTGCATTCAATTTTATAACAAAATCACTTCTTTTACATTCTTTTTTTTTGTTTTTCAGTTTCTTTCTGGAAAAAGGAAAATGAAAATTTTGAAATTTGAAAAATATAAAGAAAAACGCTCATTGGAAGGAGCGTGAGGAACACGCTCCGCAGCTCACCACCTTGTACTGCAAGTCATTTTGTGCCTCCGCCCTCCAATAATTAACACCTTTTTACATTCTATCCTCACCGTCCACTTTTCATTTTTTTCCTTATTCTTCATTCCACGTGTGTGTAATCCAGGTTGCCACGTCGACAGTCGTCGTTTCACCTCTCTCTATTTTGATCACCGGCCAACGCAACGCCTGTCTCTCTTTGTTTTGCTTCTAACAATATATTATGATTAATTTGAATTGTAATATTTTTATTATATAAAAAAAAAATGGTCTTTCAAGTTGACCAAAATTGTTGTTTTGTAGAATTTAAGTGGACAAAAATTGAAAGTATAGGTTAAATGTAAATAAAAGAAGAAATAAAAATAAAATTTAGCCACAAACAAACTTCCATTTTCATCTTCTTTTTTAGTACCCATTTTCACCAAATTGACTCCACACGTTTAAGTGTACAATACTATTATTTTAGTTTATGCTAAAAACTAAAAATCAAATTACTATTTTTTTTTTTTGAGTTATATAAGTGCTTATTTAATTAATGGTATAATGAAATCAAGTAAACATATTATTTATCAGTTCAGTTATATATTAGTTCTTAATCTTACCTCACTATTTTAACATATCGATGACAGTGATAGAAGTCTATTAGTACTTAACATTTATAGAATCTGAAATTTTACTAAATAATTTTTGTAATAAGTTTGGAAGTTGTATTGAGATGAAGTTAAGGAGTGATTGTTAATATAAATATTTATTGTGGAGGGGAGCAAAAGGGAAACGTAAAGGAGGATCACCGTGAATATGCATTCTAGAAGAAAATCATGATATCTGTTATAATACTATTCACAAATATGAAAATATCTAACCATATTTTTCATAAAGTTTATTCCAAAATAATATAAACCAAATGAAAACAAAAATAGTAATAAGGCGAAAACCACATATTATTTTCATGGTCTTAAAATAATAATAATATTCAATAAAGCATACCCTAAAATAAAGAGTATGATCCAAAGCAGTAGTATTCGCACTCTGACTTACACAAACAAACAGTGAAACCCCATACCTTTGCATTTTTATATTCATTTTTTTTATTCATTCATTAAAATAATTTGTGTTTTTATTTTTTGATTTATTGTTATTATTATTTAAAGTCAGTTGAACTTTGGAGTTAATAAAAAGTAAACTGTAAAATTAGTATTTTTGTTTCTTTAATTAGTTGAATGCCCATGTTTCCAACAATGTGTGATTCACCACCAACTTTGATAATTTATATGTTGTGGAACACTAATTATTCTTGTAATTACTATATTCTTATTATTATTTGGTCTACGTGAATTAGTGTTATTTTATATAATTTTATATTCAATGTTTTTGGGGTAAAAAAACGATTAATTAAATCTATTTTGTGATTTAAGTACAATGCTAAATCATATACATATATTTCTCAAAAATGCTTATTACTTTTTAAATTGAATAACTATAGAAGAAAACCCACATTATAACACCTTTTTTTCTGTTACGTTATAGTATGTGCATTAGTCAAGTTTTTTTTTTTTTTTTTTTTTTATTTGATTTGTGAAGACTTCAAATTTTTAAAAATTAGTTAACCAATTAGAGAAAATTGAACTAAAAGTACAAATTGCAAGTGCTTATGTAAAAGTATAAAAGTTTGTAGTATAAATTGACACGGCATATATAAAAAAAATATATATTATATAAATATCAATCTATATCATTTAACTTTGAAGGTTACATTTATCAAAATTTCGAATTTTCATAAATATATCAATTTTTACCTTGTTCTAAATTTCACTTAATTGATATATGTGAAATTTATAAGCCTATATATCAATTTAAACACTTCATTACGATCACTTTGAAAAACAATTCATACAATAATTCTCAAACGAGCGTAGATTTTCTCAAATGTTTGTTTTATCGAAAAGTACGATCAAAGAAAAAATGGTTTTAAGTGTTAAATTGATTTATTTGTAAAAAAATTAGAAGCTTAATCAATAGAATTATAAATTTTATTACTTTTATTTTTTAATCCCAACTTTTTAAATAGATTAAAAAAACGGTATTTTATGTATAGAAAGAAGGGTTAAGAAAAGAGAAACTTGAGAGCGAAGAAAAATGGGAGAGAGAGAGAGAGAGAGGAGGGAGGGGAGGGGAGGGGGGTGGGTGAAAGAAGAAAGAAGGTCTGTGACTATACTTCCCCACTTTGACTGATATTGCCAGCCTGTCTACCATTTTCTTAAAACCCCAAAATTTTATTATTTATTTGTTAAATAGAAAAGAAAAGGAAGGAAAGCCCTAAAATTTTAAAAAGAAAAAAAAGATATGATGATGTGGCAGAAAACGACAATTACGGACGCCGAATCGGGGAACGAATAATTATTGCTGCATTTGTGTCAGTACAGGCTGTAACCCCTGACCTCAACCACTCTCCCACCTCCACGTACTTAACTAACTTTCCCTAACTCTCCTTTCTTTATTTATCCCACCGACACCCGCCGGTGATCATAATATCTTTCCCTTTTCTACCTTACTCTTCTTTTTTTCTTTACACTTTACCTTTACTCCTCTTTCCTCCACTCAATCCCCCCATCTTCCCATTTCTCTAATCTCACCCTTTTTATTATTTTTTTTATTTGAACTGTAACTGTGTATATTTTAGCTTCAAACTATTTTAATTTAAAAATAACAATAACAATAAATATAAATAGTAAAAACTGTATGGATTTTGAAAGACTTTATCGTAGCCAATTGAAAAATATAAAATAGTATATAATGTTGCAAAAGATGATTATTATCGTCTTTCATAATTCTTACTCCAAGCGTCCTCTAAAAATTTTGTTTAATAAATTTATTATTTCTCTGTTTGAATCCTTCCATTTATATTACATTAATATAGATCTTTTATTTTTATTAAAAAGTTAAGGTCATAACTCCAAATTCTATATATTGATTTCTTCATTTTTCTCAAAATCCAAATCGTTTTTTATTTTTTTTAATCTGAAAAACTAATTAGGGTTTGCGAAATTTAGCTAGTACCAATAATTCAAACGTGTTGTTTGTTATAAACCATGGTGAGTAAAAATTGGAGAAAAGGTTCACTGTGTTTTAAAATCAATAGTTATCAAATTGGCCATTAATTAGCATTTGTGGAGTTGTGTCTGTTAAATATTTAAAAAGATATTTAATAGTTTATATACATTTAAGTATATTACTATTTTTCTTGGAGAAGTCTGTGGTTATCCGGTCATTAAACTTTTAAAAGTTTTTAATATGCATGTTTATGCATATTTCAACTAATTTCGTGGACAATTCGTCTGATTTTTACATCAGTTTTATATCAAGAAGACTTGTAAAATATCAAATCATATCATAAGTACACAAATTGAACTCACGACCTCTAACCCTTTATCGAGATCATGCTCTTTGTTTAATACTAGGTCAACTCATAATGGTTGCGTGTGTATATTCTTGAGCTTTCAATTTTTTTAAAAATATATATGTTCTTCAAATTAGAAAATCTGTCAAATAGGTTAAGCTATTAGACTTCTTTTAAAATTCACTTATTCGTAGACTCATACTACCTTGAAAGCTTAAAAGTATTGTTTGACATAAACTTTAATTTTATACGAATACGTGAGTTTAATTTAAAGTTTTCCAAAATGTCAGCATCAATTATACACAAAATTAAAAATTCATATATCTATCGTACATCTTTAAAACTAGGCATGTTTTAAACATAAATTTTAAAATATAAAGATCTATTAGACACTTTTTAAGGTTGATAAACTAAATTAACTAAGTTATGGATAGTGTTTTTTAATTCAATTTCATTGGAAAAAAATAGCTTTAAGAGATAAACAGCAACAAAAAAAAAAAAAAACTATTTTTTACCATACCATTCTCAAAATATTTTAAAATTGGTCTATAGTTATTCTTTTTTTCATTTTTGACAATGTCAAACAATTCTAAATATTATCACGTGAACTTAAAATATAGTTTGAGAATTGTAGATAAATAATGAATCACCAAAATGCTCGTTTATTAAGATATAACATTTTAGGAAAGTAAAATTAAAATACAACATCAAAGTTACATATTTTGGTTAAATTTCAAAGCACCTTTTTTGCCATCTCAATAAAACTATGCAATTTTACTACTTACATTGGTTTTGTGGTCTACAAAATTTACGAAAATACATCCATATTTCTTTAATTACTATTTTTTTTTTAAAAAAAATATGAAGGTAAATGAATGAAGAAAATGACAGAACAATCTTTTGTTTTTCTTTAACACAACAATTTTTAAGTAAAAAATAAATGTGTCAAAAAACTGTCCACAAATATATATAAATTATTTGATTTTGCGGATATATTTGACTACAGGACGATTTGTCGTTGACATTTTGTGCCGATGGCTTTCAAGTGAGAAACGACAACTGATTTGGTTAAAACCCTCACTTTAGAAGACATCCAGTCAGAAATTAATGTAATTATTTTGGTTTCAAATATAAACTTTTGTTTTACTTCGTGTTTTTAATAAATCATAAATTTAACAAAATAATTTTTTTTATCAAAATTATTGTATATTGATAACAGTCAAAATCTTAAATATAATAAATAATTATAAGTTTATTTTAAAAATTTAACAATAAACTAGTATTGAAAATTAATTTAAGATCTATTGAAAGTGTAAACACGACTAAAATGAAATTCTAAATAGTTAATGTATTATGTTTTTACATTACTATATGTCTCGCAGTCAATAACATTATTATATATCAGTTAAATTATGTTTTTTTTAGTTGACTATATTGTCTTTATCACGTTGATTCATATCTTTTCATTTAAATATCAATATTTTCCTCCAAACCTGTAGATTCTGGTCACCAAAGTCATTTACATGTTTTAGTGAAAATTAATTAAACTATAATTATTATATAAAATATAAAATTAAAATAACTTTCTAGTTAGTACTACATATTTATATCACAAATAAAGTGGCACCGTTTCAAACTTTCGATTAATAATATATATATATAATGATTTAACTTGTTGAAAAACATAGCATGTGCGTTTAAATGATTCAATTTATTTACTAATTTGAGCATAATTTATGTCAATGAAGATAAAAATATTTGAAATTTTTACACATTTTGTAATTAAAAAATCAAAAGAAAAAAGAGAGAGAAATAAGTGGGAAAGGTATTAAAAGCAATATGTTTCATTCTAGTACTCAAAAACACTTTTTTCAGTTTTTATTATTTCAGTTACCTACAAAATCAAGACTATATGTGTAGGTGGTCCACTAGGTAACTATTCAATTCAATTGTAAAATCAAAGTTCATATGCTATAACTTAATAATTAACTTCTACTTTCAATTCTATTAGTATTAATTAATTAACTAAATAGTCAGCATTTAAGAGCTAATCAATTGGTGTTTAAATACAATTATAAAAATTAATGATTCCTAACTATTTAATATACAAGAAAGGGATGTGGGTTAAAAAGAATAATATGGAAAAATTGAGGGGGCTAAAAAAGAAAGGACCGAGTAAGGTACAAAGGCAAAAAAGAGATGCGGAGAATCCAAGTAATTAGTTTTGTAATGGTAATAAGGGGGCACGACAGCTGGAAAACGTCCTAACTACTAAACCCCCACTTTCCCTTTCTGATTTTCTTTTTTTTATTTTTTTTATAAAAAAAATGTTGTTTATTGCCTTTGACACGTGCTTCTTAACAACTCTCTCACGTGTTCTGCTCAACCGTACAGAGTACCCACGTGCGGCTTTGCGCCCTCTTAGGCGGCATAGCAACACGCTTCCCATTTTTATTTGCTTCCCCTCCCCCACGAGGACAATAAAGTAATTCCAACTACCAGGGATATGTTTGGCATTTGACACGGAAATTTGTATTTCCTAATATTCTTTTTGTTAATCAAATATAATAAATAGTGCAATTATCTCCTTTGGATCTTAAACATCCATCAACCACCACCACCCACCTCCACACATGTGCTTTCTATTTTATTTCTTATATTCTTGTATAAACTTCATTTGTATTTTTCTAAACATTCCATTTTAGTTTTTATTTTTTCTATAAAAATTAAAGATTTTATTGGTTCTTGTTGTTAGAATTTTATATTATATTTAGTAAATATTTCATAAGTTTGTGCGTTCTATGAATTTCTTGGCTTTATATATATATATATATATATATATATTTGGCAGCAGAATTTACATTTAATCTACACGTGTTTTGATGTTGAAATTGAAATAATTTAATTATATATTGAAGTGGGCAATAAAATAGAAAAAGTAATACGTTATTTACCATAATAGGCTTTGATACTTAAATTAGATCAAAGTTTTAAGAGTGTTGTAAGGAGGAAACAATTCCCTTGTAAAAGTAAAATTTAAGATATTTATATGAAGATTGATCTAGTATTTTTCATTAATTTCCTCTTGGATTAAAATCAAGGGACTCATGTGCACTCCTCAAAGTGGAAAATCCACTACTATATTGGAGAGTTGATTATATTTTGGGAATAAGTCTATTTTGGAGAAGTTGGATTTTGTTTAAAAAAAAAAAAAACCTTGGTTTAAAATTAAATTGATTTCAATTTGACAAATATATTCAATTTTGTATTTATTTGGTTTGATATTCTAATTTAGAAATTACTAGGTTGTCATACTATAAATAGCAATTTGTTTTTTTTTGTTGCTTATAATCTTTTAAAATTGAAGAGTTCTCTAATTTATTTTTTTCTTTATTTTGATATTGAGTTGAGATAAGATCAAGTATCCAAAAGTTCGACAATATTCAAGTAGTTCTACCAAAATTAGTCGTTATATTCTACTAAGATGATCATTGTAGTCTGTGTAGAACGAATAATTGGTTTCATAAAAACACTTTTCAAAAGTGTGTCCCAACTACCTATTGAAGTCTCCATAATATCTTGAGGTGTTTAGTTATTTCAATTCATAGTTTTCACACATGTGTAGACTTCTTTTGACTTTCGATTTCACCAAAGAGAATATTAAAATTGATGCATCGATGATTGTTAAATGAGTATCCTAACTAAGAGGCTAAATTGATACCAAAATCATAGGTGTTTAATTGAGATAATTATAGGTCTCACAATGTTATTCTAAATAGAACAAATTTGATAACTTGATGCATTCACAAAAATGTAAAGTTTTGATGTTTATAGTTATTAATTTAAAGTTTTAACGGCTACAATGGTAAAATTTATGGGCATAAGTTATAATTTGTCTATTAGTTTAGGGATAATATATATTCTATTTTCTTCCACTTAGATTTCTAATTTTCCACTTTGGGCCTTAGGTATTGCCTCTTCGGATGCATCTCTCTATCCGATTCATAATAAAATTTTGTTCGATTTCAACAATGACAATAACAATAATTGCTTCTTCAATTTATTAATTGGTGAACTACATATGTATATGTGTGTTTTTGAAGATTTTAAGTCTTTTTTTAATACGTATAAGATTTGGAATATTTGGTCGGTAAGAGGAGAGAGAGATGGCACGTGGGAAGGGAAGGGTGGAGGAGGTTTCGTCGCACATGTACGGAAGTCGGTATTGGCAAGCAAAACCGTTTGACTTTTTTTTTTTTTAAATAAAATAATAAATAATAATTTGAAGACGGTGGTGGGTCCATCATATTTCCACATATTCCAATAAGATGACGTACAAAATTATGTGGGGAGTGGGGACCAGCAATGTAGCACGTTTATTTTATTTGCCTTTTCTCCTACCATTAAAATAATATCAAATATTAACTTTCCGACCATATTTTACTACTTTGCCCTCTCTTTTCCCGTTCGACGTTTCAAACATGGTCTCTACGCTGCGTTTCGCTTTTTTCTCTTTCCCCACGTTTATCCATTCTACCACTTCTACCTCACTTATTTTATGAATCATGTTGTTTCTGTCATTTTTAGAATCGAGACGAAACTATTAACTTTTAGAAGTGGTAGTCAATATCTCACTTGTTAAATTATATTCATGGTGTCATTCAAGTAAGAATGTTATCGATCATTTTCTGATCAAAAGTCACAAGTTAAAGATGTCAAACTATTAAGGTTAAAATTAAAGTAATAACACACATTCGAGGAGCAGGTGAATGTAGAAACAGGCTAAGAGAGAAAGAGATTGAGAAAAGACAGGAAATTAGTTTGAGCAGCACATGGTGCCTTCCTTGACCTCGAAGGTTGAGGCCAGGGTGACCTTGGGTCAAGTAGTCCAACCTGTATGTCCCAACCGTTGAGACCGCTATTTTCTCTTTACAGAGGCCCACTTCCCCAGGGCTACGATGATACTTGCCATGATGGGTTCAAATTAACATTTACTAATCATAAATTAGGAACTCTAAGACCACCATTTATATAGGAGGTCATAAGCATCACCCTAGGTAAGTTTTTTTTCCCCTAATTTTTAGTTTACTCTGACCCTTTATGAAATTTCAAAGGTTACGCCACACCGATGTTTTCTCATTCTTTGTCTTGGTTGTCTTACCTTCCCTAAATTACAATTTTAATTACCATCAACAAGAAAGATTACCTTCCCTAGATTACAAGTTTAATTACCATCAACAAAAAAGATCGAACATTTATAAAAATGTTAAATAATTAATCATGTATTTTTGAAATATATTGACTTGTTTGATATAAATCTCTAATTTCATGAATTAATAGTGTAATCTATAGACTTGCACTTGCTATAGTTTATGTTGACCCTGTCTTGTTTTATATAAGTTCAACTTGCGAAACAAATAGTACAACCTATAACTTTCACACGTGCATTGCTATAAAATCAATAGGTATCTCTCAAATATTTTATTCTTAAAAAAAAGTTATATAAATCTTACCATTCAAAAATTAACCTGCTACGATTTCAATTTTTTCTTTATCCATATTCTCATTTATGTTTCATATATGATATCGTGTAAGAAGAACATAAAATTCCATTCTCTAAATCAATAGATAATGAAAGAAGTAACAAATATATATGAGGTGCTTTCCTAATCTTCAATATAATGCGAGATTTTCAGGATGGTCTCTTATTCGTTTAGACTCCATGAGCTCTAATTCTAACATTAGATTAAACAAGCAAACCCGCAAGAGTTATAACATCGGTTTGATTGATATATACCTCTAAATTTGGTAAAGCATGGTGCAACTTTGCGTAAACAACTCCTCATACTTTTTTTTGTAAGACTTTGATTAATTCAAACGGTAAAAGTTGGATTGTAATGGGTAGTTTTGTAAAAGTCATGAGAATATTTGGCCGATGATCATGATAAGGATGGATGTGTGAAACTTTTGTGAGAATATTATTAGTACTAAGGAGGGTGAATTCGAGATTTAAATAAAATTTAACTTTTTTTCGTTCGTTACACATGAATTTTTTAAATATCGATCGAGAATACTTTTTTTTTTTTAAATATACTTTTAGAGGATGTTGATGTACCTGCAAAATTGCAATCAATGAGATGTTTATACATCAATGCTATTGAAAATGCTCCTATGTACCCATTATATTAAGAGTGACTATTTGAACCACGATACTTACTTGCTAACTAAGCACCGACTAATATTTTAGGGGTAGAGAGACTTTTCTAATTGAAAAAACACACACATGAAAAAACTTAGCAGCAAATGAACCGATGATCTTGTTGTCCATTAAATAAGAGGTCGAGTGTTTTCTTTAAAAATTAGGTTAAGCTATTCAAAATATTTTTGAATGGGATATGTTTCAATTATGCATCTAGAGTTTTTGTTTCTTTTAGAACAAATCATTTTTAACCTTAAATTGTTAAAGTTTGTTCTAGAAAAACTCATTTGGAGAACTTTGTTTCACCAAAATAAGACATGAGCTAAAATGACAATTAACTTATAAAAATTGAAAGATATAATTGACACTGTTTACAATATGTAAATTGTATAAATGATAACAACGATTATAACCCTAAATAAGTATTGTTTGTAGTTTTTTCTCCCCGTAAACTACCGCAATAATAACAATAATAACAATAATAACAATAATAATAATAATAATAATAATAATAATAATAATAATAATAATAATAATAATAATAATAATAATGTCTACCTCACAGGACAAGGCATTTGATCTAATTTAACATTAAAGAAAAATAAATTTGCTCAAAAATGTCGAAATATGTGCTACACTATTTTAATAAATTAAACTATAATGGCTATGCTTTTCTTCTAGTTTGTGTTTTTTTAAATTTTTTTTTTTTAGAATCTCTATCTTAATCTAATAGTTTAATTTAGACAAATTAAAATATAAAGTTTCCTACTTTTAGCAAAACTTGTCAAATTTAAATATAACACAAAGAGTTGTAATAAATTTCTTGAACAAATTTAAGATTTAATTAAATCTATTATAATATTTTGGAAAACGGATTCAACCAATTTTTTATAATGTTTTTATATCAATAATTGGTTGCATTGTCTAAAATTTTCATAAAATGAAAATTTTTAAATCAAGCTCTTAAAATTTACTCTATATATATATATATATTAAAAAATTGAATACGTAGGTGATATTAAGCTTTATTTTAAAGAAGAATTACTGTAAATAATAAATTTTTAAAAAATAATTAAAAAAATATAGTAAAAGTTTAGTTTCTAGAAACCAAAGATTTATAGGAGGAATCTATTTTAAAAGTCAGAGCAATTTATTTTGATGATTTCTATTAAAAAAGTATTTTTTTAAGAATGGAAAAAAAGAAAAGATATAATTAAGGAAAATATAGTGAAAGAGATAAGCATGGGAAGGCCACGTCATGTGATTCGCTAGCTGTAACGCATTTACTTTTTGGTGATTAAGGGAAATGTGATTGGGTGAGAGGCTATGAGTAGGACGAGCCATAATGGACCTATTTATTAGTGTTGATTCACACAATTTTATATGTTTTTGCACAAATCTCTATATTTTTATTTTTCTAACTTTTCTTGTTTTCTTTTTCTATCATATATATATATATAACCCATTCTTTTTCAAACTTTTCACAAACATTATTTAATTGATGTATTATTTTTTTTAAAAATAAATTTGTTATATTAAATTTAATCCATTTTTTTTAATAAACAAATAGATAGAGTATTTGGAGTAATGAGTGAGTTATTATAGTGTTAGGATATTGTAGTTTGAGAAAGAAATAGTAAACATTTTAACAAATAATAAAAAGTTTATAAATGTCAAATAATAAAAACAGTAAAAAATAAGTATTGTAGCAAATGAAGAGTTTTGAAATTGTATTTACCGTAGCTAATTGAGAATATTTAAATAGTAGTTAATGTAGCTAGAGGTGGTTATTATACTGGCTTCAACTAATCCCACTATAATTATAAATACACCTCCACACAAATATAACCTAGATGATTAGATTTTTTCTAATGGAAGATGATTAGAAATTTTGGATTATATCGTTAATTATTTAGTTGCAAATGAATTACTATTATT
Source organism: Cucumis cinereus (assembly GCA_037974625.1). Lineage (NCBI taxonomy): Eukaryota > Viridiplantae > Streptophyta > Magnoliopsida > Cucurbitales > Cucurbitaceae > Cucumis > Cucumis cinereus. The sequence continues at coordinate 3,837,078 of JBBPDJ010000023.1, read as the reverse complement.
AAAAGAAATATATATATATAAGATAAAAAAACATAAAATCATAATTAAATTAGGGTTTTAAAGGTTTGGTTGATATGTTGAATAAAGAGGTAGATAAAATTTGAAATTAATTTAACAAAATCCATAATAACGATCATTAACTAAGTGGGTAGTTAAAGAATACTACATTTCTTCTATGTTGTGAGAAAGTACCTGAAATTTTGTTTAAAGAAGATAATGACATCTCCATTATTGACTATACACACAAAATCTTTTATTGTATGATAGAAATGGAAAAATAATAATAAAAAAAAGCTTTAAAATGCAAAACATAAGAAGAATATCCAATTTAGACAATCTCCACTAATGCAATTTCCTTTTAACTAAGAGGGTTCATTAATTGATTGCTATAACAACCTAATCAATAAGTCTCCCACTAGCAATCCCAACTAGGTTAAATTCAACTTAATATATAGTTTATAA
>JBBPDJ010000023.1:3806090-3833835 GCA_037974625.1 Cucumis cinereus | reverse complement strand
TATATATATATATATATATATATATATATATATATATATATATTCTATTTACTCTTCTCCTTCTTTAAATATTTAGGTACATATATGTATATTTTATTTAAGTTGGATTTTAGAGAATGAGAGGATTTCCTTTCTTTTTACTTCAAAAATTAAATAATAGGATGGAGAACTAGATTTGAACCTTTGATTTTGTATGTTGGATTAGACAAAGATTTCTATTCAAGTGTTTGTTTTTTACATGCACATTATGTGTTTAGGCTTGGTATAATGATTGTGTGACACAATGATATAATTAGTAATCAAATAATGAATTATGTGACAACTAGCAACTAAAGGTTTGAAAAGATTAAAGCTTTTAGTGGAAGCGTAAAATAAATTAAACGAAAGAATGAGAGATAGAGTTTGTCAATAAGAAAATTTGATTGAAACATGCATTGATTTGATTTGAATCATATCATCAAGGTACGATGACCTATTTGACAAATATACTCACACCAGTGTCTTGATTGGGGTTCAATTTATCTTAGGTTTTGCTCTAAACTAAGTCAATTTGTAATAAATAACCTCAATACACAAAAACTTAAAAAACCTTTTCATGAAAATAGAGGAAATAAGTGACATGATTGTATGGGGGGAAAGCATCTCACTGACCACTAATCCTCTATTTAGGGCTTTGGGTATTTGAAGATTCAATGTATTTTTTAAAATTTATTGCTATTCTAAAAAAAAAGGTATTACGATGTTTGCCATAAAGTTTCCGTTCGGGTTCTTTTGGGCCTTCAAAATGAACGGCTTCTGTGATTCGATTTGGGCCGAAACATGACCCAAGTTATGGACCCTACCCTTCATGAGTGGACCACACGTAGGCCCAAGAAAAGTGTTTTTCGAGGGAATTATGGGCAGAAATGGCAGGGACACTATCGGTTTCATCGTTCTCTCCATTTCTTCGTTACATTCCAAACTCTAGACCTTCCACCGTCACATTGATTCGATCCTCCTCTTCTCCGGTAACATCGCCGGTGTCCATGGATACTCCCCGGGAAACTAAAAAAGTCGTGGTTTGCGGTGGTGGAGTGATCGGAGTCTGCACCGCTTACTTCTTAGCCAAGAACGGGGCGGCAGTTACTCTCGTCGAGAAATCTGCCGTCGCATGCGCGGCCTCGGGCAAGGCCGGCGGATTCCTCGCCCTTGATTGGTGCGATGGTGGACCTGTATCCGCCCTCGCTCGCGCCAGCTTTAATCTCCACCGCTCACTCTCACAGGAGCTCGATGGCCCTAAATCGTACGGCTATAGAGCCCTGACCACTCTCAGCCTTACTATTTCGGAATCGCAGAATCGTCCCACTCCCTCTACCTCCTCCTCCAAATCCGGCGATTCTGTCGTGCCTTCGTGGGTCGATGGTCCAGTTCGGAATACGAGAATGATCGGAAACACCGAAACAACGGCACAAGTTCACCCACAGCTCTTCACTCGGACTCTTCTATCCAATGCAATCGAAAAGTACGGCGTGGAGGTTGTGATCGGGAAATTGGAGCGGCTTGCGTTGGAGGGTGGCAGATTTGAATCGGTGGTGCTGGAGGACGGCCGAGTAATTAACGCCGATGCGGTTGTTCTTGCGTTGGGACCATGGTCTGGGAAGATCGAGGCGCTATCATCACTGTTCAGAGTGTATGGCCTGAAAGCACACAGTATAATTTTGGAGCCTAAAGAGCCGGAAGCCATAACTCCACATGCTCTGTTTCTAGGTTACTATCCGGCTCAAGGTGGAAAGCCTATAGACCCAGAGGTGTATCCTCGTCCTACGGGTGAGTTTGTTTTCTACTTTTGCATTTTGATTACAGTTTGTTTTGTGGGATTCTGATTTTGAATGTAAATGGGATTGATGTTGGTGGGCAGGGGAGGTGTATTTGTGCGGGATGTCGGCGGTTGCAGAAGTGCCGGAGGATCCAGAGGAGATAACACCCAATCCAGACTCGATAAGCGTTCTAAAGAAAGTGGCGAAGACTGTGTCAAGTCGATTGGGGGAAGGAGAGGCGGAATTGAAGGCGGAGCAAGCTTGCTTCTTGCCGTGTACGGATGATGATTTGCCGGTGATCGGGAAGCTTCCGGGGGTGAGTGAGTGTTATGTGGCGACTGGACACAGTTGTTGGGGAATTTTGAATGGACCTGCAACTGGGGCAGCCATGGCTGAGCTTATTTTGGATGGAGAATCCTCAATTGTTGATCTTAATCGGTTTAGCCCCGCCAGGTTCGTCGGACGAAGAAAAAACCGTTGATAAATTTAAAAGGGGAACGGATTTAGTTTCTGAAGTTGGTGGCGGATGGATAAATATTTTTGAAGCTTTTATATTTTTCCTTTTTAGTCTCATAAAATGCACATTTTAATAATGTATGAATCACTTATTTTTCAGTATGAGAATTACTTTCATACAAATAGTGTTGTTTTGCAATATGTAAATTCAAAATTGCTTCTCACTAATAAACTCGAAACTACTTTGAAGTGATTCTTTTGGTCAAATTAAAAGGCCAGTTTATAAGGAGCAAGATTTATGAAACAAATAATAATGATAATTTGATAATATTTTTTTCTTGAAAATATAATAATAATTAAAGCATAACATAAATTGCTAAAAAATGTATATAACAAAAATTAATTCCATTGCATAAAAGTGCATAAAAAAAATTAAAGCATAAAAAGATAATACATGTTATTGGGCTGGGCCAAACTTATGTTTTTTTATTGGAGTTGAAGGGCCCAATGCCAGCCCATGTATAAGTGGGGTGGCCGTTCCGGACGACGTGACGTTTAATTTTTGAATGATTGGAAATCCCGCTCCTCCTTTTTTAAATTCCTCTCCACAGAGAGCCGTTGGCAACCCGACCTCCAATTCGATCTTCTTCGCGCTCCAACTCCAGAGAGAGAATTTGTTTCAGAGCCGGTGAAAAACTCCGACGAATTTCATTGGGTGAGATTCAGAGCCCGAAGAAATGGCAACAAACATTGGGATGATGGATTCTGCTTATTTCGTTGGAAGATCGGAGATCCTCGCCTGGATCAACTCCACTCTTCACCTTAATCTTTCCAAAGTCGAGGAGGTTTCTCCCCTAATTTCGATCCTTTTTTTTTCATTTTTACTTGTTTCAAGATTTTTGGAAATTTTGTTTACTTAACCCTTTATTATGATTACCCTTTTTTTGGATTCTTGAATTGTAGGCATGCTCTGGTGCGGTTCATTGCCAATTAATGGATGCGGCTCACCCTGGGATGGTGCCCATGCACAAGGTCAACTTTGACGCGAAGAACGAATACGAAATGATCCAGAATTATAAGGTTCTACAAGATGTCTTCAACAAATTAAAAATCACCAAGGTATCTTCTTTAATAGCCTGCCCCCTTTAACTTCATAGATTAGTTCTGTTTCTTTAAGAAACTTTCTAACTGATTAGGGTTTTCTATTGGGTTTTTTGTATTTTTTGTGTACTTGATCTATCTTTAGTTACTGGTTTCTTTGAAATGTTGTAGCATATCGAGGTGAGTAAGCTTGTGAAAGGAAGGCCCCTCGATAATCTGGAGTTCATGCAGTGGATGAAACGTTATTGTGATTCCGCTAATGGAGGTGTTTTGCAAAGGTAATCTTGTCTGCTTTTAACTCTCAGTTACCATTATTAGTTTGCTATAAACATCCTGCTTTTAACTCTCAATAATTTCTAAATCTGACTCCTATTGGATCTAACCTGCAAATATTTAATGATTTGAACAATGTAATTTCACAATGATCAAAATCAATGTTTAGAAATTGATGATCATAAAGAAGTTATTGGATTGTCGAAGTACACTACAACAGTTCATATGTTGACAGTTTCAATTTTTGGTTTTTTTGTTAGTTATAATGCTTTGGAAAGGAGAGAAGCTTCCAAGGGAGGAAAGGACGCAAGCAAAAAGAGCACCACATCACATTCTTCTGCAAAAGGTTCGACAGGTGCTGCATCCAGGGCTCAGACCTCTCAGAATGCTCGGAGAAATGAGGCATCAGTGAACTCTGGAAATCAGGCAGCGAATGCTTCAAAACCTTCATCAAATGGAGGATTGACTGCATATGATGAACAGGTATTTTCTGAAGCTGAGTGAATTTCTTTGATTGATGAATAGAAACTGGAGAGAATATATATATATATATAGACTTACTAATGTCAAATGCAGATCACGACATTGAAACTGTCAATCGACAGCCTTGAGAAAGAGAGGGATTTCTACTTTGCAAAGCTAAGGGATATTGAGATACTCTGCCAGAGTCCAGAGATTGAAAATTTGCCTGTACTTTTTCCTGAAATTCTCTGTTTTCTAACCATTTTATTTGGTCTACTATAATTTCAAGCCCATTGAGTTGAGCATTTCCATTTCGTTTCGTTTTCAGGTTGTAGGAGCTATAAGGAAGATACTATATGCTATAGATGATGATGCATCAGTGGTGGCAGAAGCTCAAGCTATGGTGTCTGGTCACCATAACGAACCAGTCAATCTTTTGAGTCCAATTGCTGAAGTTTCTGATGAGAAACTAAGTTTAGAAACCCAGAAGAGAAAGAGTATTATCAATTTCGATGTAGATGTTGCTGGCATAACAACTTTGTCTCCAAGGCAGAGGATATCTGATGCTTCTGATGTTCATTGCAGTGGGTCACCGCTTATGACCTACTGACCAAACCATTCTTTTATAGCCGTCCGTACAATTCCTCAACTAGTATGATTGTCAAGTTTAACCGAGTTGGCTGGCCACTGTATCTAGAGTAGTTCTGATACAATTCTAAGATCTGTTTGTTCAGAATGTTTCATGTAACTCTTTTTTACGTAGAATTGCCGAAGACCCTGAAATAAACAAATCTGTTTTGCTCCCAAATTTCTATGTTATGATGTGTTATTGTGGTATTGTGATCTTGTTGCACTTTACCTACCCCGTTCTGCGTCATCATGCTTTATTTCTTTCAGTCTTTTTCTGCTATGACCGACGAAATTGTGGCAAAGAATCGAGTCAAGACAATTGAAATCAATAATACAAGATCTGGCTGGGGCTTGGTTGGTTATTAGAGTTCGTTGTTATTATATGCTCTTGAGTGTGTTTGAAGTGTAGACTAAAGTAGTATGGATATGAGTAAACATGGTAACAAAGAGGAAAAGAGAGGATGAAGATTTGTTAATCGTAGGTTTTAATAGTTGAAAACAAAAACTATTAGAATTGGAGCTCTAAACCATTTCACGAAGCATGTGTTCAAAGAGTCCAAAGTCTTGATAGTTAGCTTTTGGTCTTTCAGTTAAAAAACTACGTCGATGAAGACATTTGGGGACTAACTTTTCATTTCTCACTCAACAATGGAATTTTACTTATTTCTTTTAAGGATCGACGAATCAAATGATATTTTTGTTTTAGTTTTCGTCTCTTGAAGTGAGTTATAATTACTTACTCCACTAAGTTTAAGCTGGTAAGTCGATGGTCCAAACATCCTCTAAATTTATCACCATTTGAAGTATCAGAGTTCTTAGCGCCACAGGATGAAAGGGAAGAGAAAGTTGAAGCAGCAGTTGAGGATAGGGTAGAAGAAGCTGTTTCAGTTCGGTAACAAAAAGAGTACGCTTGGCAGGCTAAATCAGACAAAAGATAAAACTGCCTAAAGCTATTTAGCTTGATGGGGTTTTGTGGTTTTCTTTAGTTCAATTGCACAATACTATTATAAAAATAGAATGTGAGTAGCTTAAAAAAACAGCAATTTGATTATACTCTGTACATTTGAGATCAACCATTACAACTTGGCAATTAAAGAATCTCTCACAAGCTAATGCCTTTTGCTGCTGCAAACCCACAAATAATAATCAGGCAAAACTAATTTCCCTTTATTCCCGAAGTCTTATCAGAATCGAATTCCCTCCCCTTTTAATTTAATCCCTTTTTATTTATCATCTTATGTAATGTTCCCGTAACGCCATAGCCACGGAGCCATCCAACTTTCATTTGGGTTCTCTCTTCTTCCTCTTTCTCTTCAAGAGTTCATATCGATCAGTTAACTTTGTGGTTTGAAATATTTTGATCGGCAGCCATGGGAGTGGCGATATCTCGGCTTGTGAGGATGCTGTTTGCAAAGAAAGAAATGAGGATTTTAATGGTGGGTCTTGATGCTGCTGGAAAAACAACCATTTTGTATAAGTTGAAGCTTGGAGAGATTGTCACCACCATACCCACCATAGGTATCTGCCTTTTTCTTTAAAACCCTTTTGGTTTTGGTGTCTACATATTTCTCTGCTCTTTTACTTTTGTTCTTCCAATGTTGGGAGACAGCCTCTGTTTTTATTTGTGATGATTAGGTCTTCTTGTTATATATTTATTTGATAACAGTTTGGTATTACAAATTTCTGCCTTTTCTTCTGTCTTGCTAATTTTGAAAAATGTTGATCAGCTTCTCGATGTTCTAAAACAAATGTTTTTCTTTGAATATCTATACTTTAAATAGTTGATCTCTTGATTACTCTGTACCTTTTAATGTTGTTTAAACTAAATTGTTTTAGTTAGGAAATGCTTTTAATTACTACGTAAGTGAAAGCAAATCTAAAGCACTCTTTCTTTAATACCAATTAGCATATATGTGAGTTTAAGCTTTTGACTTCAATGGAAATGTTGCTCGTCAAATTATCAATTGAGCTGTGTTTAATTTGACATAGTTTGATTAATTGATTGTTAATCAGGTTTTAATGTGGAAACGGTTGAGTACAAGAATGTTAGCTTTACGGTATGGGATGTTGGAGGCCAAGACAAGGTATTTTCTTAGTTGATCATGTGAGAAAAATGAGGTACAGTACATATTTGAACAAATCGACCCAATATAGAGGTTTGATTTGTGAGCAAATTTGGGTGCACCTGGGCTGCAAGCTGCACCCATTTTATTGCAGCCCCTTTAATCACATAGAAAAGAAAACAATCACAATATTATAAAAGAAAATAAGAAAGAAAAAGCTTGTCACATGGCAATTTGAGATTGAACTATTAGGTGGGTTGTATAAAAATGCATATAGTTGGAGATTATTCAAGTAGATGTCTTGATTCATTGTTTTCTTGATGTGGCATACAGATTAGACCTCTGTGGAGGCATTATTTTCAGAACACACAAGGTCTTATCTTTGTGGTGGACAGCAATGACAAAGAGAGGATATCAGAAGCTAGGGATGAGCTTCATAGGATGCTTTGTGAGGTGTTTAATTCAATATACTTTTGTTTCATGCTCCCTCACATTTCTTCTCTTTGGCTTTTAAGCTTCATTGTTCTTTTTCTTCTCATTTCAAGCATGAACTGGTAGATGCAACTGTGCTAGTGTTTGCTAACAAGCAAGACCTTCCAAATGCTATGACTGTTGCTGAAATCACTGATAAACTTGGCCTCCACTCCCTCCGAAATCGTCGCTGGTATATATACATATCTCTTTCTGGAATCTCATAGCTAGTCTCCCATATTTATAATCTCTTGATGACCTTATTCCCTATGATGACACCTAGACAATATTTCAAACGAAAACTTAACTAGCCCATGTAGAAAGAGTTTCTTCTTACTTTCTTATATGGTCTGTTTTTTAACTTCACTATTAACTTATTCAATAGATATGTGGGATACCAATGATATTTCTTATTCAGTCAAAATAGACTACCTTAAAAACTTGGTTATACCTTCTCTTTTTCCATTTTGAATTTTATTGAAACAAAGAGACGAGTGATGCAGGTATATTCAGGCTACTTGTGCCACTTCAGGCCAAGGACTGTATGAAGGTCTTGATTGGCTGTCTAGCAATATCTCAACCAAGGCAAGTTCCAGAGCTCATAATGCTTCCGCTAAAGAATATATACTCTCAAAACTAATGGGTTGTTTCTTAACTTTTCTTGCAGGCCTAATCTCACTTGTTTTGATAAACATCTTTGGGGAAAGTTCTTTAAGTGAACCCAGAAGGAAAACCTAAATATGTAACTGATTTCTGTGCACTCTGATCTGCAGTGTTTGAACTCTCATGTTTTTATGTAAAGTTTTGGTTTGAGATCCAAGAAAAATATGTGCAAAAGCAGTGGTGCTAACCCCGTATCCATGTGAATGATAATAAAGAAAATTTCATAAATCTGGTTCGTATATCCCGTGGATCTTGTTGTAACGTTGGGATCTATTACGATTGATCTTGATCAGAGAGTTCTCTGTGATGTTCATTGTCTCAGGAGGATTCCTTGTCCACCCTTTTGTACTCTTACACTGTTAAGGGTTTTGTTGTTGTTTCTTATCACCGAGGTTGGTGCCCCATGTATTCTTGGAGGAATATTGTCATTAATCTTATGAGCCATCATGGGAAACTCAATCAGTATAACTATGCCAAAAAGGATGGGGTCCAGAGTAAGCCAATTACTAAAAAAAAGTGAATAATTTAGACCCAAAATAGAAACATTGAAATATTGTAATATCAGTTGTCGTTTTGTCAAGTTGCAACTCAACAAAGAGAAAAAATGAAATTGCCTTGTACTAAAAAAGGCCCCATAAAAATTCAAGGTTTTCTTCAATTATGGAACTTTGGTCATAGTTTTGCAAGCAGCACCTAGGTACTCTTTAAAGGCATATCAGATGACAAAATGAAAATGTCCAAGGTTTATGCTATCTGTTTAACAAAATTCCCGTTCCTATTTTCTATTGTGGTTTTGATTCCCATTTTACTATGCTATGAATTCAAAACGTCCAGACCAACCTTTGGATTTACTGCTTTGAAGAATTCCAACTGTGCAGTCAAGTTTCAGCTGTCAGTTTTTACAGCATGATTTTGACTCCCTGAAGCTTCACTGTCATCCAACTGTTTATTGGAGAACCAAACATCCTTTCTAGCCAGTCCTACAATAGTCAACAGTGGAGTAACCTTTTACACTTAGGCTGAAATTGAAAAAATAAATGTTAGTTCAAATCGGTGAGGACTTAATAAGTTCATAATTTTAGTTCTGAACTTCCTTGTTTAATGTATATACTTTAGAATGTTCAGGTAGGCAAGAATTGGGATATCGTCTAATGTTTTAGTTAGACTTATACTGATTATTTAACAATATAATTAACTTTAGAGTCTGAATTGAACTTCTAGTATGAAACTAAAATAAAATACAGAAGCATTGGGATTGAACAAAAGATTACAAGTAGCAAAAATCCAAATTTAGGAAGGAGTGGAAGAGAACTGGATTTGAATTTACAATCATATCAAATTGAAGTACTACATCTATCATCCCAGATGAAGTACATGAAAAGACTGTTCATAGCTCAACATAGAAAGCCAACCAAAGTCTTTCATTCTCAACCCCACTCCTTTCTCCCCCCCCCCCCCCTCACCAGTGAAAGAATTAATAAGCTTCTTCACAGCATTGATTTCAGTCTCGTAAGTTCTCTTCCCAAGGGCTGTGGCCACAAACCACTTTGAATATCATATTACAAAATCCATGTGACGATACAGTGACTGTATGTGAAGAGAGTCCTAGAACAATTTCTTCAGCAGAAAGCTGATAGGAAGCAGGAACACCAAGAGCAATTTGGCTAAATGAGCACAATTGTGAAGGCAGATGAATCGATCTCTCAACGAGAAGTTTCAGGCTAGGGTGAGATAGATGGTACCATTGGCCATGAATCATTCGAGGAGTCGGATATGAAGTATCCATCCATTACATCGCATGGGCTGCCCAGGTCACACATTTGCTGGCTTTGGTCACTTAGATTTTGCAAACTGTCATGATTGCCCAGAGAATCAAGAATGAACTTGTAGCATTCATCTAGATGATTCTGTAAAAATATCAACAACTTTCAGCTGGCAATAATCAGACAAAGGACTGCAGTCTAAAAACAATATAAATTACCAGAGGAAAGAAATATTCAGACATTCATCGATACCTTATTAATTTTAAGTACACTGAGGAACTCATTCTGGTACTCCAAGAAATTATATGGCGCAATCTCTCTAATGCTATACAATATTGTTGCAGAGGCCAAGACAGAAGGCAGGTAGCACAAGAATCTATGATCTGGTATTGAAAAGCCAATGACTTTAAGAACCCAATCGTTTGATCATGGAACATTTATGTGCTAACATAAATAAGCAAAGAAATAAGCACTAAAAATAAGAGATATTAAGGCATTTACCAGCTATGATAGAAAGGAGATGGTTCTGAAACCTCCCAAGAAGTTCCCAAAGCATATCATTCTTCAAAGGTAACCTCCTGATAATGTGATCAAAGAAGGAAATGGGGGTTACTGGATGCATCTTCCATTGAAGGGCTGACAACACCAGTAGCTCCATTCTTTGGATGGTCTTGGCTTCAAATACAAACTTGGATTCCACCACCTAAAACATAATACAAGTACAAGAATACCAGGTTATTAACACGGGTCTACGTTTGACAGAGCAAACGAGGAAGAAAGTAGTTTTACTGCAGCATTTTATCAAATACTTGAAATGTGGGATTTATCACTGAAGAATTCAAACATACTTGAAGGTCAAGAAGAAGGGGAACTTGGGTCTCCTCCACTTTGGCAGCCAGCGAGAGGCAAGCAACAGCTGCAAGCTGACTCATCCATGGTTTATCCCTCTGAAACCTCACATTGGAAACGAATCTATCAAAGTAGTTAACAGCAAGAAGAGAGGTCAAAACAGAGAAAGCGAAGTGGTGTTTGACTCTAAAAATCCAAGACAAAGCCTCATTCCGAGCTTCAATTAGATAGTCGTCAGAGCTCATAGAAGCATAAGAAACTTGGGTTTGCTCTTCTTTTGAAATCAGAGAGTGGAGTTGGTTATCCGCCCAAAGTGGGTCGTTTTCCAGCAAATTGAAAGCGAGAAAAGGCTGGTCTTTTCTGAGAGTTTCCCAGTACTGAGTATCTTCATGAGAAGCATTAACAGGTAAATCCTCATCGCAACAGAGTTCTTCGCAGAAAAGTGCATCAAGAAGAAAGGAGTGGGTGGTTTGAATGTCGTGAACTTGAGGTTCATCATGGAGAGCCATGGAGTGGGTTGGGTTAGAAAAAGAGGAAAGGGGGTGGGTTCATTTGAAATGTGGAATGTGAAGAAGAAAGGAGGAAAGGGGAGTGGTCAAAGGCATATCCATAGGAGGAGGAGAGCGTATCCGTTACAGGGAAAAAGGATCGAGAGATGAAAGAGGAAGAGAGACAGTTCCCAGAATGAAGCTAAGAAACAAAGAGGTTTTATGCCGAGAAGGTTGCACGCCTGTCGTCTTTTAACTTTTTTTTATTTTTTATTTTTATTTTTTTTTTAATTTTATGGGGTTTCTTTTCTTTGGGGATTTTGGCTTTGGCTTTCTCCTCGATAACTTTTTATATATATATATATTTATAAAATAAGAGAAGGCCATTAAAAAAAGAAAAAAAAAAAGGAAAAAAACAAAGAAAAGACTTTTTGGAGTTTGGCGCGGATAATGAAACGTAACGGTAGACTGCACAGTACTCGAGTGAACCCAAGGATGCCTCCAATTTTCTTTATTTTCTCTTTTTCACTCTTTTTTTCTTTTTCATTTTTTCATTTTTTAATTCATATATAAATTTATATAATATAATATATATATATATATATATATATATATATGTACCTTCTCCCTTTAATTTTTATAGCTTAAACATTTGTTTCCTATATTTCAAAAATAATAATAATAATAAGCATTGGCTTCCTACACTAATGAATTTCTTAGTTAAATTATCAAATATACTCTTAAACTATGGTTTTCTAAAAAGTGTTTGAAGTTTGAAAGCTTCTTATAAAAATATATAAGATTTCAGATGAAACCTTGGAGATTTAGATAACATCAAAACTAAAAAAAAAAAAAACGATGGAGTTTAGTTTAAATGGTGAAAAATAAAAAACGAGTAGACTCGACACTTTTGAACCTAAATGAAAGCTTATGTAAATTTAGATCAAATCCTATTATTCTCCAAATTATTTTTTTTTTTTTTACTTATCTAGAGAGAGAGAGAAGTTGTGGTGGGTGACGATTTGAATTTAAAGATTTACAAGTTCGTCACACAATTTTTATATTTTACAAATATGACAAAAAAAAACTAGTCTAACCTAAGTCGTACACATGATACATTTGGTACACTTGATATACATGATACATAAATGTTGAAGATGACAAAATATTGAAGGTTTTTAAGTTAATGACAATTAAGTAAATATGTTTAATGGCGTTTGGGTAAACAAAACAATGTGACGTTTTTGTAGATAAGTTGATCTCTATCATATTTATGGCCAAAAAAACATGAAACACCAGATCGTTTAGTGACAAAGAGTAAGTTATTATAATTTTAGGTTAAAAACTTATAATAGTTTGTATTTGAGATGTATATTATTTTAGTTTGAGTTATAATAGTATGTGTCTGTAGTTTATATATCTACAATAATTATATATTTTTATTTTTCCAAACATTTAACAAGAATTCAAAATATTTTATCATGAATTCAAATATTTGGTATATCAAATGTAAATAAAGTGTATCAAATATATATCATGTGTATCAAGTGTGTCATTAGTAGAGTATTGAGTGTGTTTAGTGTATCAAGTATATATGCATCAATAGTATATCAAGTGTATCATGTGAGTATAGTTTTTTTTTTTTTTACCGTTTTTGCAAAATTAAATGAGTCAGTCTTGAGTGCTATGAGTCTACTTTTTTAAACTTATTTTGTCAGATATACGATGAGTCCTTGAAAAAAGAAAAAAAAAACACGTGACATTCAAAATTTCTCTCCATTTTGTTATCAAAATTCCAATTTTAATCAATTTTGAATTTAGAATTGGTATATGGAGAAACGAAAAGATAGTATCTTATGGTCTTTTATTTATTTATCTTTTAAACAAATGACATATTTGGTCTCGAGAATTGGTTGTTTAAAAAGTCACGTCTAAAAAATGTGATGTTCTTTAAAACTACAACATTTCTCTAATAAGTTTGAAATTTTTATATATTTATATATTAGAAAAAAAACCCAAACTTTCAATATTTGGAGAAAATAATCTCTTAAATTATGAGTTCATTTCAACGGCACAAATCGAATCTATAAAAAGTTCGCTTTAATTTTGAATGTTTGAAGTTTGTTTTCAAATAACTCGAATAGACTTTTGACACTAAATTCATATAAAGAAATGGTGTATAAGTATGGAACAAATTTGAACAACGGTAAAATCTGTATATTTGTGGTTGTGGCCATTGTCCAAGGTTCACACAATAACAAATTGTGAAGATCCTTTTTTTAGTAGAACAATTATTGAGGTGGAGCGAAACTTCGACTAAGAAAACTCTCAACTATTATTAATCTAAACTAACTCCGACGTACAACTATTATTATTCTAAACTAACTCCGACATATTGATTGAAAGTTAATCGAAATGTCTGGGTTAATTGATTTTTTCAAAGAGAAAATAATAAATTTACTAAACACAACTCAAAGGTCAACAATATTTATCCTCAAATGTAGGAACTTGTGGAGGAAAAAATAAAAAAGATGATATTTAGGTTTTCATTATCTTTTGTTTATTTATTATGTATTTTCTTCAATCATTCATTTTCTCCATGAACTTTTGTTAATTGAGTGTAAAAAAAACACCAAAATTTGTTAATTCATTTTGGTCTGACCACTTCTATAAAAAAAAAAAAGTCACAAAATTTTAACTGTGAGAAGGGGAAAACATATTTTACTTAAGTGTGACTAACACTACACATATCAAACTATAGTGCAGTATTTCCTTAAATGTTACGCATGTCACCGTTATGTTTCTTTTAGATGTTCTGTTATTTTTTCGTCCTTACTTTAAAATAAAATTTTGATGCGAGTGTTGATTTGAACAATTTTAAAATTCAACTGTAAAAATACGATTTTTTTAGACAGAAAAAAATTAAGACTTTTGAAACTTTTAACATTATTTTGAACAAATATAGCGTATTTATTTAGAATAAAATAACTTCTATGTCCATTGCTCATGATCGTGTTATGGTTGTGTCAATGCCTTAGAATGTAAGGTTGTTTCTCTCTTTACAGCAACTCCACAAATTTGCAAAAATAAGCAAACAAAGTTCCAAATTTCTAACTAGAGAAAAGGCTACAACTTTTAAGTGACTAGTATGGATGAACATTTATAAATGGAAAAAAAAAACTCAGAAGATCGTTAAATGTTACTCCAACAAATCTTTGAATGTTAGAGAATGTTACACAAGTCCTTAAACTTTTAACTCCATGTTTAATATTTAAAAAATCAATTGATCTATTCTTTATAAAATTGAATTTATATCTACTTGGACCATAAATTCATAATTTTATATTGAGTAGCTCGATAAAATTTTTAAAAATGGTTGTATAGGTCAATAACATGTTAAACCCAAGTTTAAAGTTTATAAACTTATTTCAAAACCGTCTGAAAAGTTTGGAATGAAATAAATACCATTATAAATTAACACAAATTTAAAAGTTTTTTTGGAAAACGTTTTAATTTAATATAAAGTAGTATTTAATTGGTAGGAATGATGGAAGATGGAAATTGAGAAACAAGAGTAAGAAACCAAAAAATATGGGTAAGAAAGTGAAGGAAAAATAAGTAGAAATAGGGGAGGTTTTAGGGAAATATTTAAATGTAAATTGCCAAGGAGGACAGTGCATTAGAGTTGGCCTTTAGCTTGCGACCCACCGGGCGGGGTGTGTTTCCTATAGCCACAACCACGAGACACATTAGGTGGAAGAAGGAACCCACCTAATCTGTTGAATACAAACAATTTTTATTTTTTGGAATTGAATGAATTTTTATTATAGTTTGCGGATTATAATAATGTATTTTTTGTATATAAATTACCTAATATAAATTACAATAATTTAGATTTAAGATACAAGTTATTTTATAATGATTATGATAGTTTGTGTTCGGCGTCCATATTATTTTAAATTTTTACTTCGAGTTTAAGTTTTTTATAATATTTATTTTATTATATACATATTATAATACATTAAATATCATATTTTGTCAACCAAATGATTTTTTTGATTATGCATCTCTTAAATAATTGAAATGTATATTTGTAATTAAGAGAAAACAAATATAGGAACTCGAGCTTATATAATCATTAAACTTGACCTCCAAACTTGTAAAATATGTTCTTTTTTTAATTACAAGTTTTGTATCTGTAAAAGTTATTTTCTTCTTACGTAGGACCAGATAAATATCTTTTAAACAAAATTCCTACATTTTTATATGTTATTTTCTACGGTTCATCCCAATTTTAACCATGAGAATTTATTTAATTTCACCGATCTTGTTTTTTAAGCACTGAATTGCAAGAAAGAAAGAAAAGAAAAAATAATACATTTATTTTTTTCAATTTTTATTTGATGTACATGTTTCAAAATGTTATACGAGTTATCTAAAAAATGTTTTTATATATATAATTGTCTGATTAGTTATATTCTCCAGGAATTTTTATGAATGTCAAATTATTATATAATAAATTAGACTTTTAAACATTGTGGGACGTGAGTTGGTCACGTCAGATGTTATGGTTAAAATTGAAGGTTAAAGGTGTCACTTGTTAGAGTTGGTTGCCAAAGTGATCACCGAAGTTTTGTGACATTAATGATCATTAAGGACGATCACCTAAGGTGGCCACAATCAAAATTAGACATCAACAGTGATCTCCACTAGAGCTGACCAGTAGAGTGATAGACAAAATTGGTCACAGTGTTTTAACCACTAAATTGTAAATGATTCAACTATAGAAAAATGAAGGTTAAAATAAAATGTACTCCTAGTTATTAACACATTCCCAAATTTTAGGTAGGTCATTATAATTCAACTCACTCCGAGTTGAAGTTTAGAAACTATCTAAAAGTTTCTATAACCATTTTGTTTAGTGTATCTTAGCATGCTTATTTGTTAATCTTACCAAAACGATATAAGAGAAGATAACTAAAAACAATGAAAAATAGAGTTTAATCGAAAACTACAATGAGTTTAATATTATAATTCGAGTTCAAATCGTTCAATTCAAACATTAATTGTTTAACAGACTACAATGCATTCTAACCCAGGACGGATGTCCAAGAACTCTGTTTCTTGTTCAACCAAATTGGTTGGAAGTAGAAATAGTTTGTGATGGTAGCTTGTAACTCACCATTATCTTCTTAAACCCACCAAAATACATAGAATAATAGAGAATATCTTTGGAAAGCAGGTCGTAGGACGTACTAGGTGTAGTGTAGTTTGACTAATGTAAAAAGTAAAAAATTAAATAAGATGAAAGTGATTTTAAATTTTAACCACAAAAAAAAAAAAAAAAAAAAAAAAACTAGTGAGGGAAAATGACAGTTAAGGAAGAAATAGGAAGGGATGAGATACGGTCCTTCGATAGAGAAAACAAAATAATAATAATAATAGTTAAGAAAATGTGAATAATAAATGTGGCGTCTTGTCGGCTGAACTCAGACGGCGTACGGCTTTCTCTGATGTCTCTACCTCTCCCCCCTTTAAGCTCTAATCCTCTGCGCTACTATACACCCTACCACTCTGTACCTTCCCAAAAAATCACTCCTTTTTTATTTATTATTATTATTCTTTTTTAATTAATTTTCTTACCCCCATTAAATACTCTTGCTGTCACCTCATGTCAAAAGCGACCAAGTGCCCGAATTAACCATTCTCCTCTCCCGATGTTTGCCTTATATGTATCACCTTTTTCCTTTTCTTTTAATAATAATAATAACAAAATAATTATAAATAATTACAATTTTGCTCGTTCCCCTAGTTTGAAAAACGATCCCAAATAATTCATATAATGATTTTTTTCAAACCATATATGTTGTTTAGGAGGTTTTAATCAACTTATGATAATTAAATGTTAGCTTCTAAAACTTATCGGCTATAAATTCTACCATTTTTACTCTAAGATTTAAAAACATACAAATTTTATATATCATTCAATAAAGTTTTTGTTATTATTTAGTCAATTTTTCTTTTATAAAATTTAATTTAGAGGTACTTAATTTGAGACTTTAATAGAATTAAAGGGTAAATTTTGATATTTAAAAAATATATAAATTTAAAAAGGAACAAAACTCAAAATATAGAGACAAATTGTATATTAACCCAATACATATAGGCCTTTTGTTCATGGGAAATTGTGGGCCGATTTAGAAACTTCAAAACTCAGACGCATTTTTTTTATGGTTGGAAATTGGGTCGGTCAACGGACGTCCCCACGTCTCGTTTGAGCAAAATGGGCCATGTATAGATGGCCTTATCAATTATAGGGTTTTATTTTATTTTTCTTTCAAAAAAAAAGAAAATCAAAGATCTTAAAAGCTGTAATTAAAATAATAATTAGAAAGTTGAATTGAAATCAACTCAAACCAATCCATAAGAGCTCACAAATAAATAAATAAATAAAATTAGTCAGTGTCCATAGTATCCATATGTGATCCTACTTTTACTATTATATATTAAATAAAGTGAAGATTCGAACCTTTAACTTTTCAATATATATTATATTATTTTAACCAATTGAGTTACGATTAAATTAGTGATTCGATTGTTCATTAGAGTTCAAAGTATCATAAAATCTATTTTAACATAAAAAAGTTTTAGCAATTATCACCCTTTACTTTATTTGAAAATTTGTTCATAAGCATAATAAAATCATTCAAAATTGAAGTACATCCATTTTTATCTCCAATCAAAGTAATTAATTTAAAATTATTTTTGAAATTTAAATCACAAATTTTAAAATAATTTTTTCAACTTTCTTGAATCAAATGAGCGGTAAAATGTAAATCTTAAAATTTAAAAATAAAATTAAAATAAAACTCAATCTTATGATAAACTCGTAAAATTACATAGAATAAATTAAAATGAAAAAAAATGTATAAACTAAATCGGAATCTCTTAAAATTCTAGGCTTCCATCAAAATTTCAAGATATTGAGAAATATTAAATGAAAACTAAACTTAGAAAGACGAAATAATTGAACAAATATTGTCATTTTAGAAACATATTATCAAAAAATTGTGATTTTTAAATGTATTAGTGTTTTATTGTTCTTTTCTTTTATCTTGGTCGAATGTTCGATGCAAGGCCATTTTTTTACATATGGCCGAGTCAACACTTGGCCATTTTGTTTTTATTATTATTATTATTTAACACCATTTTATCTTCGTTTTGTTTCACTCTTCGAGCCGATATAAATAATTTGGCTACTTTTTTTTTCATTTTTAGTTCAATTGTAATTTTGTTGGTCCTCATTCACACACTTTTTTTTGGTGTATGTGTTTTACTTGGTAGGTTTTCGGTAATTTTTTTTTGGTTACAGGGTCTCAAAATGACATTTCTATCACAGGTTTTGCATGATTTAATGTCAATTTGGTCCTGAGTTTTCAAATTGGTCTTCAAATTTTACTCCTTCGACCTTTAATTTTTATTAAATATGAAGTGTGTCTTCGTTTTTTATGTCTATTAATTATTACTTTAAAATATTTAAATTAATCATAATTAAGTCTTTCCTTAAAAATCATTTTGTTCTTTATTATCCTTATTTTACTAATGATTTTAAAAACCAAGCAAAACTTTGAAAACTAAAGTAGTTTTCAGAAAATTGTTTTTATTTTTGGAATTTGGATAATTGAGAAGAAAATAGTCTTAATTTTCACAAACAAAAACAAGAAACTGAAATGATTACCAGCCGATATTTAATTAGTTAAAATAAGCTATTATTAATTTATCAGTGAATATAATTTATATTTAAAAATTGGTTAAATTACAAGTTTAATCTCCTGGAGAAAGTAAGCGTTTAGTCTTTTTAAAAAACCTCATGTAGAGGAAGTTTGAATTATTACTAAATGTTATACTTTTGATAAAACTTCATGTAGTATGTTTTCAAAAGTTATACGATTTGGATCACAAAATTCGAAAGCAATTAAATAGAAATTGGGGTGATATCTGATGAACTTAGTAATTAGGTTAAAAAGTACGTTTGATCCCTCAACTTTTATGAAAATAACAATTTAGTCCAAAAATTTTAGTTTCATACTTAATTTTGTTTCATTAAAATTATATATCAATATTTATTATTTTATTATTTTATTATGTAGATTTTGTGTTTTTTTAATTTTTGAATTCGTGGTTTTTGGATGCCATGGTTTTTATAATATTTCGAGTGTTGTGAGATTTTTTTTATGGTTTAGTTACCTGAACATTTGACATATAGTGAATGTATTATTCTTCTTATGCATTATTGTTTATTTGAATATTTGATGTATATTAGGGTATCAGTTACCTGAATATTTGATATATAATGAATGTTTAGGGTTTAATGCAATATATCCATATTCTTGTTTGAATCCTTTGAATATTACATGTACTTTGAATGATTTAAATAGTTGATATATGTGAACTTGGTTTTTGTTTTTTTAGAAATATGCGTGATTTAACACAACAATGAAGTATTTTTAAAGTACTAACTAAGTTTAATTTTAAAAAAGATTATGATGAATTGTTTATAATTTTTAAAATGTATAATACGATAAAGAAATTTGAAAGTACTATGTAAGTTTAATTATTGTTTGTCGATTTTATTACTTGTTTGTAATGTCATTTCACCCTCTAAACGTAAAAGGAACGAATATCACTCATTATTGCAATTACAATAAAGACACACTATCTTTAATATTAGAAGTATCTTGTAAATATGAAAAATATTATTTCGATCATTGGTATATTAGACTAAAAATTACCTTAAATTGTATTAAAAAAATATTTTAAAATTTAAACAATTTTAAAAATAAGTTTTGTAAATATATTTTTATAGAGATGTTATTTGATATGTACTTTGATTCACTAAATTTGGATATTTCGTATATTTGTAACTTATAGGTTACATAATATAAAATTTCAACATTTTTTGAATTAATAGTTTTTATTTTATAACTAGGAACTATTTAATTTATGAATTTTTATTATTTTTTTACAAACAATAATTATATTTTCGTATCCTCACACTCTCCTTCAACTATCCGCCGCCTGATTTCCATCGTATCCCTCACCCTCTCCTTCAACCTTCTGCCACCCGATTTCCATCTTACAGCTGCCGATTTCCCCTAGCCTGCCAAACACTTTCCGATTCCTGCGACATCTCCTCCGGTATGCAAATCTCTTCTTTCAAAGGAGGGAGGTTGGGCGAGTGTCATTCTCGCCCTTTGTTCTTATTTAGAACCACCCTTATATTTCTAAAATGCTTGAAAACAACCCTATTTATCTAATAAGTTTTTAAAACAACTATATTTAAATAAAACTTGGCTTCCTAGAAAACCCGACCCTAATTACGGACACTTCTTCATTCTCAACAGATTTTCTCGCAGTCATACACAAACTCCGCGGCAGAAAAGCAGCCATTCTTCCAATCCGCGCTTCTCTAATCTCTTCTCAGTTCCACTCGTACTTCGAATTCCGGTGGTCTTTCCAATGGAGGACAAGATCGCTACAGCAGAGAAGAAGGTAATCTCCCTGTTCTTGAACTTATCTTTACCATATTTATGTTGTTACTCAATTGGTCCGCAGAGTGTATGCCTAGTATTTTGTTGATTTTAAACACGACATCCGTCAAAATGTTAGATGGTCCTAGTGCTTCTGTTGGTTGAACAGAACAATCTAAGAAATACTAGTGGAAGCGGTTTAAATTTGTATGAAAAGCTTTTTGCCCCATCGTCTTCTTTGTAGGTGCTTGTTGAGATGGTGAGGTTGACCCAAAAGCGAGGAATGAGAGGTAGTGAAGGAGACTGGAAGGAGTTTCTTAATAGTCGCGACCCTAAGTTCGGGGCTAGCATGAGCGACCCGTCTAAGAGGCCCAATGATTTGTTGATTGCTTTTCTCAAGACATTTGATAAAGAGGATGATTTGATGGTAATGAGTCATTGTCTCTCTGTCTATCACAAACGCCATTGGGAATTTGTGTTATCTGCTCGTTGAGCTCTCATGATTTACCAAACTAAGAGTGACATAAATCACGTGTATGTTTTTTCTTCATCAGTTTTTGGATAAAATACTCCAGTGTAACGAGAAGCGCAATTTTGTGAAGCAAGTATCGCAGAAAACTCCAGAAAATGAATCACCCGAGCAGGTGAGTTTTTTTTTCTTCTTTTTTTGGGTGGAGGATCAATATTGTAGTGACGATTGTTTCTAACTTTGTTTCTTTTATTTGCCCATTGCAATCTTTTTCTGAAAGTAGTCAACTTGTTTTCTCCATTGCACGACTTCCTTTGAATGTTTTTCTTATTAGTTATTTTTCTTTTCACGATCATGCTACTTTTACCATGCGCAAAATTTGTGATAGGTGATTTTAGAGCTTGGTCTCTTTCAGATGTATAAATGAAACCATAATCTGTTTGTCTCGGATGATTGTTGAGCTTATTGATTGCATTTGGTCTCATTGTTGCAGTAATTATTATGCAAGTCTGTTTTCCATTCTCTAATAACTTTTTTTATCCCAATGTTTGTGGCATTGCAGAAGCTGGTTCGACTTACACTTGAACACCCACAGTACCCATTGGAATATTCATTCCCGTCATATGATAAGGTAGAGGATGTCAACTTCTGCTGTTGCTTTGTTTTTTGCGTAATTTTGTCTTCTTGTTTTGTTAATAAACTCCAATAAATTTTCCATTTTAATATGCAATGTTTTATATTTTTACCAAGTGGTTGCCTATTTGTCTGTGAATTTGTGCTGACTTGTGGGTTCGATTTTGAAGGAATGGATTGTTACAAAATTCAGCCAAAAGTCTAAAGCGCCGAATTCAAATTCGATTTATGCCATTGACTGTGAGATGGTTCTCTGTGAAGATGGAACTGAGAACTTGGTGAGGGTTTGCATGGTGGATCGTGACTTACAAGTATGTTCTTGACATCTATGTCTTCTTGTAGCCTCTATTCACACCTCCCTTTACACATACACGCATGTTGAAAAGCAATGGTTCCATCAGTATACCAATTTATATACGATGTCATAGCTTTTCTCGAACCTTTTATGGGGCCCCCTTGCTCAATTTTTTAATGGTGAGGTTAGAGATCTTCCTGCAGGTGAAAATTGATGAACTTGTGAAACCTAGAAAAGCTATTAAGGACTACAGAACTGATATAACTGGAATTTCTGCTGGGGATTTGGATGGAGTTTCTTGTTCTTTGGCTGATGTACAGGTAATTGTAGTTTATTTCTTATGTGGATGGTTTACTCTTCCTTAAACATACATGATCAGATATTTTTTGTTCGAATTGCAGAAATCCATTACAAAATTGCTTTCACATGGAAGAACTATTTTGGTAGGCCACAGTCTGAACAATGATCTGCAAGGTAATCTAAAAATGATATCGTTATTGGTTTTTCTTCAAATTTATTATGAGCTATATTTTTATTTTCAGTTTCATCAACGTTCATGCGTCATGATTTTTTAATCAACTTCTTAATTTGAGTAAACATATTAATTTATTTATAAATTGAGTATGCTGCAGTAAAATGTATTCTATTAATTGTATTGTAGTTGTCTTGTTCAATTTGGTTGGAGATGTATACGAAACATATGCACCCCTTTTAGTTAATTTAATTTGTAATACTTACCCAACTCAAACTTGGTTGCTTTTGGAAAGCTTGTACCTTACTATATTCTACTATACGAATGACTGGCCACAATAGTACAAGGATACTATCTCAAAATTTTCATGTCATCATTCCTTTAATGTTTATCAATAGTATAAATTGAATTATAAAGCTTAATGCATAAAGGAAAGAAAAAAAAGAACTTTTAAAAGATTAAGAACAACATAAATTAGTGACAAAATTGTACATTTTTAACCCTGATCCTTTTCTTTTTCCTCTTTTGCCTGGTAGAAAGTTGTTATTTATGCCAAAAAGTAAGATTTGTACAAGAAATTTAATGATGTAAAATTGAATTACCATTTTATTTTATATGAATGAGTTTGTAAATTTATTCACATTCAATTTAATGTTAAAGTATTAAAAGATCACCTGGATATGATAAAATATAAAGTAACTAAAATAACAAAAATAAGTCCATATGACATTTTTTGTCCCCTTTGTTCTTTTATTGCTTCAGCACTGAAATTAGATCACTCGAGGGTGATTGACACTTCCTTTATCTTCAAGTATTCCAATGGTTCTATCTATAGAAGGCCTTCTTTGAGTAAGCTGTGTAAGGTATGTGTAAGATACATGTTTGCTATATTTCATGTTATGTCCCTTATGCACAGAGTAGTTTTTCCTTTCTGCAAGGGCTTTTATTTGCCTAACTGAGAGCACTTGTCTTATAGCTGCCCATCCTCTCTCTCTCTCTCTCTCTCTCTTTTTTTTTTTTTTTTTTTGACCTTTTGGCAGTCTGTCTTGGGCTATGACCTTCGGAAGGAGGGTGCTCCACATAATTGTCTGGATGATGCACAGGCTGCCATGAAACTTGTTCTTGCGAAATTGGAGAGCAAAGCTGACGATCTGTTTGCTATAGCTGATGAGGATGTAAGAATAGGGATTTTTCAATCTAAACACAGTAGAGTATATGCTGTACGTGCTCATGTATTAATTTTAGTTTTTTTATAAATACTGCAGACACCTCAAGTTGGTATGGAGAAGCTACTTCTCCATCGGATACCAATTAATGTACCAAGTGAAGCATTGGCTAGGGTTATTCATGGTGACTTTACCATCGAACTTAAGGTTGGCTATGTTCTGTTCCATTTTTATATGCAATTTATGGATATGCCTTACATTGATTTTTTGTGATAATCTCCATGACATATGCATAGTCAATAGTTCTGATGTAAGATGAATAACATGAAAATGTAATGTGTGTGGTTTAATATACAGGTTTAGGATCCTTTACACTTTTGGTGACTGCTTATTGAATGGATTTGTAGTGTACTAAGATAGTGGAGTGACTGGACCGAGGAGTTTAATTAGTAAAGTGTAGGGTGTTTGGTTGCACAATCCTCTTCTGTAATAGTCTAGCTACTATAGTTTAATCAAGTTATCCTTTATGCAGTGTCTATATTCTTCTCCACCTAAGACCTTTTACCAATGAATTTTCTCTTTTGACGATTGATTTTCGAACAGCCACCTAAGAAAGGTCAAGGGGGGGATATATACTCTGCACTTGCCGTCTTCAAGAATCCCAAGGAGGCGCAACAAGCATTTGAAGAGATTGAAGGTAGTGCGGATGAGGTAATATTGAATACACATTTCTCCATTTTTTGTGAGAAATGATTTGTTTTCTTCATTCGTAATGCTTTCTGTATTCCCATATAATACTGGCACACTTCGCTTGATACTATGCCATTTCCTCACCAAATTTGTTTATCATATTTCAATACTGGGTAATTGATGTCCTAGGGAGAATTTTAGGATAGTTGTTTCTTGCCCGCTTGGTTTTACTGATTAAATTCTCCAATCCTGCAATTCGATTAGGACTCATCTGGACGGCCTCAAAAGCTCATCAGATTTCAACATTCAGGATCCATTGTCAGTATCTATGTTCGCAAAATGGGACAAAAAGACTTTGCCGACAAGTTCTCGTCTAAGAAGAGAGATCTGGAGGTGATTGAAAACATAGTCATGTCCAAAAAGCAGAAGACTGACCATAAAATGGAAATTGAGACGATTTCAAACTCAAGTAGATGTTGCAACCATGTGGAGGAGGTTGAAAGATTGAAGCAAGAATTGAAACAAAAGGAGGACTCGAATCACTGTTGTGATCACTTGAATGAGGTTGAGAGCCTGAAGGAAGAATTGAGAAGGAAGGATTATGAACTTAGTATCCTGCGTAAAGCTATCACCATTGTGAAGAAGGATAGCAAAAAGAAAAAAGGAAAGAGAAGGTAAATTTTGCTCTGGATCGACTCCCTTTTCCAACTATATCCTTGAATCCGCTCTTATTCCTTTCTTTTTTTCATTTGTTTTTTTTTTCAATTTCGAAGGCACTAGTGGCCTTCTTGGTGAATTGCAGTGAAATTTGAAAGGGTTTATGGTGAGATTATCAGGCCATCCACAAACTGTTCCATCCTTCTATTACGCTAAGATTCAATGGGATGATTGACTATGTAGCTGCAAAACCAATTCCCTACTGCGGGACGAATAACATGACATAATTTAAGAAAAGACTCGGTTTCGTTGTTGTAGATTATTGTACCAATCTCGCAGGGGCAATTGAAAAAGGGGTTCGACTCCTGGTGTTATTGCTGAAGAATGGTGTCGTGTAGGTTTTTGCCCCAACTACTTCAATAGGTGCTTATTCTTAGATTATTGTACCAATCTCGAATGAGAGCTTATTTTTGTTTTGCTTTGTGCACCAAGTTCATTCATTTTTCAACATTTCTTTTTAGTCTCGGGTCTTTAATTTCTGCTACAAATACAATTTTTTATTGCACTTTCTCAGTTTTGTATTGTATAAGAGAAAGCCACTGTTCCTAACAATTGAGAAGATGTCCAGTACCATATTTACGTACATTATTCAATTTAATTAGATGAACTCATTTCCCCTATTTCGGAAACAAACTCTTCAAATATGATATTGGTGAAGACGCTAAACGAAAAGATAGATGGGCGACTTTCCATGCAAAAAAAAAAAAAATCTTGCTTAAATGAGCAAATAATAAAATTTTGCAACCCTTTTTGAATTTGGACAAACTATAAAATTAGCTTCTGATATTCTTCTGAAAAAAAGAATGGAAGGATTATATCGTTCCAACGGAAAGACAACCAATTGACAGCCGATATTACTTTACTTCAAATATCAGCTTCTGGTGATACAACCTTTCCAAGTATAAATGGTTCTAAGCAACTCATGCTTCATTCACTATCAAAGTCTTCTTCATCCCCAAATGTGAAAACTGACGCATCAGCAGCTATTGCTTTGAAATCACTTGCTCTTACTGAATCCAAATTTGGGATCTGAAGGCCTGATGGTTGTATCACGGCAGGTTCTTTTGGAGCATTAGGTTGTGAGTTTTTTTCATTTCTGAGGGATAAATGACTAGTTTCATGAGCTAAACTCCCAATTCTTTCAGAGGAAATTGTTGTTGATGAATGGTCAGGTTTTGAATTTCCATTTCCGGAAGTTGATTGAGTTAGACTGGTTTTTATGTCACCATTTTCTTCGTCACTATCAGAGAATACATTGTCATCATTTTCTTCACCTTCGGACATTTTGTTTGAGTTGGATTGTCCTGCTTCATGACCTGAGGCTCGATCATGAATAGAGCGACGATCGGATCCTTTGCCAGCGGAACCAGTTTTCAATCGTGGTGGCAAAGAACCATCATAGTCTATCATCACAACTTCGACTTGAAATCCAGGAGTTGGGAGTTTTCTCTACAAATGCAAAAGCAAAGGGTGTATAATTCGGAAGATACTATTAAACGGTGTCGAAGTACTTGAAGCATTGTGGTGATTACCTTATCAAAACCATCAAGATCCGTGTCACTTAATAATACTTTGTTTTCGGTCATTGTTGTATTTAACCAACTGGAAAAAGTAAATGGGAAAACAATGTTAAAAGACCTTCCTGCACGATTTACTCCCATTGACATAAGATTTTATAATTAACAAACAAGATTGGAAGTGGCAAGGAAATCAACTAACCAGTAAAAATCTCCATGCCGGTCATGAAAATGAATCTTGAAGTCCCCAGACAACTCTGTCAAACCAGGCTCACCTGGCAGTGCAAAGACCACAAATCCTTTCTTTGGTGCCCTAATCCAGAAATCTTCTGGCTGCAGCATAAGTCGAGAGGTCGAATTATAGATGCAAATCATCCTAAAATGTTATAGTGGAACTAAACCAGAGGTTTGAACTTCAAAAACTTCACCATTAAATCCTTTGTCTTCTGATGCTTTCTTGTTGAGAACAAAATCTCTGTAGATTATCGAAAAATTTTGGTAAGCATCACACACACGCACATGTATATGTACCATAAGTTATCTTTCAAATCCATAACCATCAAAACATAGAAGGTATTATTGAAGCAACATAGCTTGCCAGCTTGGCCTTATTAAAGCAATCAGTGAAAGAAAACAAAGAATTATAAACATGCATTGAACCGATATTCAGAATAAAAAACATTGCAGGTTAATGAAATGACATATTCTCATGAGAGATGTTCATTAAAGTCCAAATTCCTATCTTTTCATACGACCCTTGACCATCAGGCAGAAATTAAGAAAGACCTAACCCGGAGAAAAATAGCCTTGCAAAGAAGTCAACTGGAGAAGGTCAGCTAAAATGGTATGATCACATAAAAAGATTTATAGGATAAGGAAAAACAGCAGAAATTCGCAAAATACCACTGTGATTTGATATTGTAACGGAAGGCCTAACCCAATACGGGCACTTGTGAAGCCGAAAACCTCTCAGCATGCACCTATAAAATTAT
The DNA here is from genome assembly GCA_037974625.1 of Cucumis cinereus. Lineage (NCBI taxonomy): Eukaryota > Viridiplantae > Streptophyta > Magnoliopsida > Cucurbitales > Cucurbitaceae > Cucumis > Cucumis cinereus. The sequence continues at coordinate 3,806,339 of JBBPDJ010000023.1, read as the reverse complement.
AACATTAGTAAACTCTAGGTGGATCATATTTATGTTCTCAGTGATAAGTATCGACAACATACCTCCGTCCTGGTGGAGTATTTCCGTTGAATTGTGTTAAAATGCGCTCAAAATACTTGACATACCTCTGCATCAAGTAAATAGGCATTAGAATAAAGTAAACTTAACCAAAAAAAGACTAAGAAGAAACCTAGGGGTAAAATGATAATTTCACCCAACTGGTGTTACAGATATTCGTGCTGGACTAAC
>JBBPDJ010000023.1:3795313-3805990 GCA_037974625.1 Cucumis cinereus | reverse complement strand
GGGGGGGGGGGGGGTGGATTGAATGGCTAACAATCTGGCTAGGAAGAACCAAAGCCTTCCCATCCACGCATCTTTTCTGATTGTAATAGTCAATTGCCTCGGGTGATGTTTGGAAGAACTGTATTCAGATGGAAAAAAAAGATAGTAACAAACACGCACAAGATGAGGTAAAATTGAAAACAAATCTACCAACCTTATGAGGAATAGACTATATATCTGACCTTTAGGAATAAAAGGAGGCTGCAAATCATTAGCCCTGTTCTTGCCATACCAGCTTTACAATGAACAACAACCACGTTCTCAATATCCTCCTTCAACCATGCATATGCACTTTGACAAAATGATTTTATGAGATGGATAGGAGGACAATTGTGATCATCAAACGGGAAATGTGCAACCTGAAAATCCAAAATTTGCAAGTCGAAGAAATAATTAATGGTAACAGTTTAGTTGCCCCTTCCTGCCTTGAGAAATAAAATAAGCATCTATCATTTTTTGACAGTCCATTATTCGAAGCTACTCAGAATATAAGATTTGCAGTAAACCTTTGTAACACATAGATAGGTTTGCTTTAATTCTTATATTCTACAGATAAGAAATTATTTTGGGTCGCAGGATCCTATATGTTCCTCAAACTGAAGTACGTTGGAGCAACTGGTTGGTATCAGATAGAGAAACAATGCCAAATTCAAGTTTTCAGATCAACTAAAGGAAAAGGAAGCTTATACATTTCTTGTTGTACCATTGATTTTAATTGAAATCAGTGAGAATGCTCAATTGAAGACCTGAAATGTGAAAGCTCACCTTCCCCTCAAATAATGAGGCATCATACAAACGCTCTGAACAAAGATTGTAAACTTTGTATTTTCCCTGCAAATAAATAATGATTCAATTTGTGAATATGTCCAATTGATGGGCCAAGCGTTTGGGAAGAGAAGATCAGCAAGATATAGATAGGCATGGTATGTAGTAATGCTGGTCGTAGCTCTTCCCTTCCCTAGGCTGCTGCTGTGTGGGATCATAAATTACCAGAAATAAGTGAAAATAAATTTTACCTTATGATGAGTTTCAAAAAATTTGATCACTTCTTCCATATGATTTCTGTAAAATCCCTAGAAAAAAATTCCAATTATACGTGTCCAAGATGCAAAGTAATGATCTCCAAGATGCAAAGTAATGATCTCATCTACAAAAAACATAAATGCAAAAAGAACTAATTTATCTGAATATTTTTCTCTTACCTCAAGGAATCCGAAAAGACCAGAGCTCATGTGACCAGCAGGAAACCCCATAGCAATTATGTTTTCAGTGATATACGTCATATCCAAATCAAATTCTCCTTCCTGTTTAGGCAATCAATCTTATTAACGGATTCAGTACATTGAAAAAATAGAAAATTTGGAGAATCGTTTTGTGACTCTTTTTCAATCAATTATGGTAAATGGTTCATTTGCATTGGTTTAGAAGTACTGTAATATTATATCTTCTAATCAGTAAGAGAAGAACTATGAACGTGCATATAACAAATACAACAAGAACAACAAAATGGAAGAAAATGTAGCACACACGACCTACCTGATATCTTCGCTTGTTCTGAGAGACAATATGGCGTGCCTTTACTTGCATAGCCTTTACCGCATTCTGAGATGTGTCGACTAAACCTTTTGTTAATGATTCAAATACACCAGATTGCATCCCTGATTTGGTATCTGCAGCACCATCACCTTGTACAGAAGACATTGTAGGTATCCGGAGTCCAAATCCGCTACTGAAACGAGCAATTGCTGACATCCCAGAATTTCCTGCGTTGGAGTCATTTTTTGCTGCTTCAGGTGGTTGTGGATTTCTAAAACTCTTAGCCCAAGATGATATGCCGGACGTAGATAAAATGGATGTCAAATTATCTACTTTACTACTTTGTCTATCAACTGTTGGAGCTGAGTTGTTGACTGCAGATTGTGTTGAACTATTAGAAGTTCCATTATCCATCTTGGCCTACTTTAAATGCTGCTTTACTATCCTTGTTGAAACGAACTACGTTGATTTCAACTTCTCAAACAGAAACCACGAGGAGGAGACTAGTAGAGATATCCACAATGAAGTTGCAGCTTTCGTAGTTAGGCTTCACACCCAATCTGCAATACATAACTCCTATGAACACACTTGATATCTTTTGCTGATCCCAGAATGCTAAACTGAGATTTAAAAAACAATTGTACAATTCATGATATCATCATAAGAAAAACTGATCAAGAATTCTCATATAACAATTTAATTCTATAGCCCTGTTCTCATTTTCTCGTTATGCACCATCTGTTTAATGCCATTCAAAGGAAACTAGTGAGAATTGTTGAGCATACTCAAACATTATATTGCTCCAATCATCATTTTCCATTGACCGACTACATTTTAACACACCTCTAGTTCAACCTGTCACTTAAATTAGTCACTCATGCTTGTAAGATTCGGGAACCTGATTTTGAATAAAGCACTTTAGATCTGCAAGCAAAAACCGGAAATTGGCACAATGAAACACGAATCTAATCGCTAGAGTAACAAATCATGCGCCAGAGCATTACAAACGCAAATGTCGAGTTTAAAACGAAAATGCAGGCCAACTTACAGAGACGAATAGAAAACTTGATATCGATCTCTTGGAATCAATGATTGGGAAGGAAAGGAAGCGAAGAAGATAGCGCGCGCCCAGTTAAGATCTCCGCGAAGGTTGTTTCTGGTCACAGTTCGAAAATGGAAACGAGGGAACTAGAGATTATTACTGGAAGAAGAAGAAGAAGAATGATTAGAATTTTTACAAAATTGGCGATCGATAGGCTAATTCTAATTTCACGTTTGTTTAATCTGTTTGGATGAATGGTGTAATTCAATTCCCAACTCAGTTTATTCACCTCTTCATCAAAGAAGATACGACACGTCGTCTTTGGTCAATTGAGGATTTGATTTCGAGACAGGTTGTCGTTTTAAGATGACGGTAATAATAGAATTTTAGCTAAATTATAAAAAAATGCCTTCAACTTTATAACTTTATATTTGTTGTAAAAAATATCTTTAAATTTTCCAAAATAAGTTAACAAATTATTCTATTTAAGTTAACATTTGGTATGTGGGTTGCTGTCTAAGTTTAAATTAGGTGAATTATGTTGACGTTAACAAATTTGTGAATTAGAAAAAAGATTGAGAAAATATTTGTAACAAAATTTCTCAAACTTCACTTTACACCATGCCTACTCCTCTTTTGTCGTAAGACGTGGAATTAGACCACCATAGTGTTTCGGTGAACCCAAATTTAAAATTTGAGGATCCATTGAATAGAAAATTAAAGTTTTATAGAACTTATTCCACGTAAAATTTAATTTGCATTAGAATTGATTTTTCAAGATATGCGTGATATTTTTTAAAATACAAAAACTTTTAGTAATTAAAAAACATGTTTGTACTATCGAAATAAATAAATTAATTAAAATTAAGGGGGAAAGAAAAAGAAAACAACAGTCAGTAGGGGTTCTCATGTAAAGAAGCAAAAAGTGAAATTCCAGTGGATAGTATCCTAAGTACAGTACAAAAATGTATGTACAAACATGGTTTTGCCATTAGTTTTATGCCATTGAAAATATTATGGCAAATATAGAATAGCCGCATACGAAACAGTGAATCTAAAAACTAAGATTTATGGCATTAGTTTAATTAAGATTGACCATGAAAATTGAAGACATCTCCATCATCAACGTAATCAAAATGAAAACTTTGGTATTACAAAACCAATAACACAGTTCCATCAACAATTTGAACATTTCAAGAATCTTGACAACTGATCCCAAGAAAATAGGAAGAAGAAGAAGAAGAAGAAGAAATAATTGCAAAACAGAGATTTGTAGGTTCTGAGTTTGTGGGTCAATTTGGGGGATTGTAATAAGCAAAAACTCCATAAAAGGCTTGTGCAAAAGTAAGCAATAGAAGAACTACTGCTGCAATCAAAGAGATAATGGCCCATGGATTACTGAAGTAATTGTGTTTCAAAGTTGCTCTCCAAGCATTCCATCTATGGTTGTAGTATCTATTCACATCCTCAGACAATTGGGAAAGATAACTATCATTAATGTCATAAACTACCTCTTGACACAAACGATTGAAAAGCTCAGCAACTTCCTCATCACTACCGAGCCAATGCTCTATTATTCCACAGTAATGGAGATAAGCAACATCTTCATTAGAATCAATTAGATTATCCATGAAAACCACATAGGATGTTATATCGTTGCTGCAATCAAGATGACATTGTTCAAACGCTATTAGATTCAGAAACAATGATCTAGTTCCATCGTGAATCAATAGCCGTGGAATTTCCATAACCCCATTGTTGAAATTTATATCCCAAAATCGATCTGTTTTCTTCTTCTTGAATCTAATCCCTGCTTCTTTCAACTCTTTCACACAATGAATCAATTGCTGCCTCCGTTTATCGGCGACCCGATTCGCATGAGACCGTCGTTTCATCCACACTTTCGGAGTTAATTTCGGGCCTGACCGGAGGAGACTTCGCCGGAAAACATCGAGGCAATGAAGTCCGTCTTGATAACCAAGTGGGTCAAAGGCAGTTGTGTTTCCAAGAGATGATTCTAATTTGTTTAGGCTACTTTTGGTTAAGGGTTCATCGTTTGGGGTTAATGGATCGAAGAATCTGAGTGCTAATTCGGCTACGAGTCCTTTCAGGTAATGGTCACCAAGTTGAAGCTCTAGTAGCCGATCTAAAACAAACAGGGGAAGCTGATTCTCAAGCATTATCATATCCCTTTGGATCGAATGCATTGAACCGCGCATTGCGAAGATTGGATCATTTCGAGGATACCCAAGTTGTTTGAATCCTTCAGCAGCTCCTCTGAAGAGTTCAAGCACAAAGCAACCATCCAGCACCATCATTTCCACAAATTCATTGCTGCTAAAACTGAATGGTCCTTCATAACAGTTACGGGCTCTTTCTTCAAGTTCTTTCATGGCGTCTAAATAAAGCTTTATGTCCTGTTTGGATCTCTCAAGGATGTGGTAAAGTGACCGCCATTTATGGCGTTCCATTTGCCGGAGCCGGCGTTTTCCATGGTGGTACGGTCCTAAAGAGACAATCTGAGGAACAACAGCTTTGTCTTCTCCATCTTTTAGGTAGTGGGGGACCTTGTAAATGCAGAGCTTTGCCCATGAACTTTCTACTTCATCTTGATGAGCTTGGTTAAGCTTTTCCTTGATGGTGATAACCCATTCTGACTCAGGTGATTCGAGTTCGGGGTCTTCTTCAAGCTTCTGATCTTCATTTTCTATAATAACATGATGGGATTCTGATTGAATCTGTTTTGGTTCCTGGAGCTGGAGTTCTGATTTTCCATAAGAATCAACAGAGTTGGCTGAAATTGAGTTTCTGGGAAGCCCAGATTCTACTGTTTCTCTGAGCTTGAGGGTGATTAGATACCAGCTCAATAACTCTTTATTGAACACAGCCACCATTTTGAGTAGCCGATCATCAGTCGGACGGAATCAATTCTGGACAAAAACTGCAGCCGATTATGAAGACGTTACGCCGATCGGCCGAACACACGGGCGGGGTGGGCGGCTTTGTCAGTTCCGTGTTTTCGGGCGAAATGAGAGGGGAAAAAAATGAAAAAAGAGAACAGAGAAGGAAATGAAAAGTAATGAAGATAGAGAGAAATTGACAAATTGAAAAAAAAAATGAAAATAAAATTAAGAGAGAAAGAAGGAAGAACCCAAAAGAATGGAGATTTTGATTTATAAGAAAAAACGAAGTTAAAAGGGAGAATAAGAGAAATGATTTAATGAAAAAGAGAGAAGATAGGGAGATAGAGAAAAAGGAAAGATATAAAATGGTAAAGAGAGGAGAGAAAATAATTAATTAATTGTTTTGTAAATTCAAAGTTCTTTTTTTTTTAAATTTAATTAATTTATTTATTTTAAGAAAACCATTGCACATGGTTTTGAGCATTAATGAGATGTAACTACATTCCTAATTTCTCATCATATCATATCATATCATATCATCACTCCCCAATTTTATTTCCTTAAATTAATGGGCGGATATAATATAACATATATTTTTAATTATCTTCTTAGCGTTACTTGGGTTTGGTCGAGATTTATGTTATTTCCTGATCGTTGACCGGAGATTAGTTTTGATAATATACTGCTTGCCGCCTTCGGTTCGACCAATAATTATTTTGGCTCAATTTTTCGAATTACCTCTTATTTTGTTCACAAAAGTGTATTGTTCAAAGTACTAAAATGTAATTAAAATTAAAAAGATATTTGAATACGTGAGAAATCAAAGGGAAAACAGAAATGAAATTGTGAAGCTAAAAACAATGAAAAATATGATTGAGTTAAAAATCGTAGGAACATAACGAGTTTCATGTTACAAATCGAATTCATAACATTCTATAAGGGTCCTGTGACTAGTTTTTAAAAAACTTTTTCTCTCTAAGATGAAAACATGTAATTCAAACAAAGGCAACTAAGATGTAATAATCATGAGAGAAGGGAAATATCCAAATCATTGATGCTTTTAAGTTTTGAATCGACGTGAAGCAAAGGTGTAGGTCATCAAAAAAGAAATGGACCCATTTACTTGTAATGTTTATCTTAGATGTTTGGTGTGAATGTGATGTTGAATGAAAAATCAAATTGCCATTATTTAATTCCCAATTATGTGTCCCTTTCTTGTGTGTTTTTAATAAAACTGCACGTTTCTCCTTCCATTTCTCTATCCTTTTACCTTCGTATTATTTATTATATCATTCATATGGAGGAGATGAAACTTCCCTAAAAATTTCAAGTATTAAATATTGCCACCATCTTCCCAGTTCCCACTCCACAGTTGACCCTAATGATAGCATTAGGTTGAAGCAATGTGCAAAATCATGACAGCAAACTTGCATAATTATCTTAACTATTTTTGTGAGATAACTCCCGTCTTAAATGCAACAAATATCATTAAAACTGTTGAGGAACATTGATAATGAACCAAATCATTTACAAGAAGCACAATTTCTAAGTATAGCAATAGATCAAACTTTAGACCAACAGGAATTGGAACATCAAGACATGATCAACTTCCATCTAAACTAGAAGTAACTCATGTCTCACAATCTCTACATTCAAGCAGTGTTGATCTTGTTCTTGTCCTCACCAGTTTTCAAACTTAAGTATGATTTTGTTGGGTTGTTGTCATTCTTAACAGGGTAAGAAGCTTGCATTGTAATCCCACACTTGCCATTGGTAGTGTGCTTAACATTGCGCTCTAGCTTGAAGTAGCCATCCTCACCCCAACCTGTGCCCCATGAGTTCCTTACAAGCCAATAATCAACTCCGTTCTCTCTACCGTATCCAACAGCAACGACGCCATGGTCGAGAGCAGAGCCACATTTGCCAGTGAATACACCCTAAAAAGTTCAATAAAATGTGTTCAATTATCACAATTTATGAATGGAAGAAGAGAGTTTGAAAAGTGTGTGTGTGAGCAAAGTTTTGCTCACCGATTGGTAGAGTTGCAAAGCCAAGCCACTAGCTTCAATGGCAACGCTGACTGGCTGATGAGCAACGGCCTTCTTCAATGCTTCCTCGTCGTTGGCAGGGACATCCTCGTACGCGTCAATGCTAACAACCTTGGCATTTTTCTGAGAGAGATGTTGGGAATCAAAATCCAATCAAGTAAAAAGGGTCAAAGAGATGCGTGGAAAATAAAAGAAGAAATAATCTCACCCTGGTGGAATCGCATTGACCATCGAAGCCTTCGTAAGGGTAATCTTCTTCAGTGTCCAGGCCGCCGTTGTCAATGATGAACTGAAAGGCATAGTCCATAAGGCCTCCATTGCAGCCTGAATTATACTTTTTGTCACAGCTAACAAGCTCTTGTTCAGAGAGGGAAATCAGTTCTCCGGTAACAATTTGATTTATGCCTTCCACAGCTGCTATGGTCGAGAATGCCCAGCAACTCCCTGTTTCCCCCAACCACATAAACTTTTCACATTAGTGGGCTCACTTGTTTCCAATGGTAATGGGTTGCCCCACATCATTAATTAACACATGCTAAGATCTCCACACTAATCTTATAGGCTACCAAATTCATTTATACATTTTCAGTGCAACAAAGTAAAGTTTGGTTTCATTTATCCAAGAAAAACAATGAAATGAGTATTCCATGTATCTTCCTCCTTAGATATATAGAGACACCCTTTTTTGATGTATCAAATCCTATAAAATATTTGATATAGAATCGTATATAGAACTTTATGTTAATTAATTCTGCAGTTTATTAAGTTATCTTCTAAAAAAAAATACATGCCTACAAAAATCGAAAATGGATTAATTTTTAAAATATATGAACATTTATAACTATTTGAAAAGCTTTAACCATTTAAAATTACTCAAAAAAAAAAAAAAAAAGATATAAAGTAATATATGTGATGTGTAGGAGAATAATAATTTGAATATCATATCAGTTTTGCTCTGTCCATTCGGTTAAAAAGATTGCTCCGCATAATGTGGAAAATCGGAGGTCCAAATTTCTATAGCGAATTCACAATAGAGATGTCTCTCAATCAATTAAGTTTATTGATATTTTATATTTATTATGTGTTAGATATCCTTGGGCGAATGGTTAGTGGGGCATGGGAGTTTGTTACCTTGCCCAGTTGCTCCTTTAGTTCGAAGTTTGAGATTAATCAGTGAAATACAAAATGAAAAAAATTAATCTATAGGACGTAAATTATAATACAGTCATTTTTAAATATAATAAAATAAACTAAAATATTTATAAAATATAATAAAATAACAATTGAATCATTTCAAAAGTTCTGTTATCTAGGGTAATTTCTACCTAATAAAAAACTATTTAAAATGACAAAATTGCTTTTACAATTATATCAAGATGTCAGCTGTCTATTGCAATTTATATATTATGTTTTTTAGTTTTAATTTATATATTAAAATTTATCTTTTGTGTGTAGATATAGAAAAAGAACTAAAACGTAACAAAATTTCATATCAACCACTACTCATATTATGATATATTTAGTAAATATTTCAAATTTTTTAACTTAAATTTTTTTAAGTTAATTATTTTATTGCAAAAACAATTAATTTTGTATCTAATTAATGCTATTTTCATTTTGGTAAATAACTGTTACAAATAAATTATCAAAAATAGAAAAATTTACAAAAATATTTACAATTAAAGAAAACTGAAGCTTTTTTTTTGCTGTTAGTAGTTTTTTTTTAAACCATTCATTTTTTTTCTATATTTGAAAAAACTCGCGACTACTGTGGTATTATTGTTCGCAGATACAGATATGTATGTATATATAATATATATGGATATTAACTAAAAACCGTAGTAATCCATTAAACAGAGAATAACAAATTTAGGATCGTATACAGAGACACGAATTTAAGAGTACATTTCTAATTTAATATTAAATTGTGCCCTTCCAAGGCTAAAGTATCGGACACTAATTTCAAAACTCAAAAGTGATATAGATATTTATGTAAACAAAATTAATAGAGATTTATTCATTTAAAAAAAGGTTTATTATAAAAAAATGAATCTATTTACCAAATATATAAAAAGAAATAAATGAACTTTAGAAAATCCAATAAAATTTGCTATATTGGATAAATAGGTTTTAAATTTTTGCTATACTAAAATGTCCCTTAAAAAAGGTCTTATATATACGTATTTATTTAGAAATATAAAGTTATTTAGAAAACTCTAAATCTTCTCAACCGCGGTTGATATTTAAAAACTCACCGCAACTTCCTTGATTTTTAACTGGAGCAACGGCACCTCTGGCCCTCCAATCCACAGATTCTGGCAACCGATCGCGGTTATTGACGGCGTATCGGCGGCTGGCGGTCTTGGCCTTCATAACTCGTCGAGCAGGGGGAGACCTAGTCCCCAAATACAGGGCACGATACTCGTCGTTGGTCAAATCGGCGAACATATTCAATCCAACCTTATACGTCCGATTCTCAGAATTGTGATCATCGATAAATTTGAGATTCTCCTTGAAGATCTGAAACCTCTTCTCCCGTTCATCGATTCCGTTATAGGCCTTGCCGTGCTTCGCCAGCCACAGATCGTAGATTTCTCTTACCTCGCCATCGTTTCGGCGGCTGAAGGCGGTGGCGGAAATGGATAGAAAAAAGAAGGAGAGGAGGGCAAGCGAAGTGGTGGCGGTGGCCATGGCGAAGGTTGCTTCAAGAACAGGGAAGACCGCTGATTCCGGGTTATGGAGAAAGTGGGGAAGTAGCCGTGGGTATTTATAGCCTAAAGGAGCTCAAAAGTGAGGGAAAATTTTCCCACTGATATGGGTTTAGTTTAATTAATAACAATAGTAAGGGTAATTGTGGTTAGTGATGTGTCAGAGACAAAGGCTAATTAATTCTTCACCGAAAGTTACTTTTTTTTTTTTTTTTTCTGTGGTGTGAAAATGATGTTTCGATTTTACAAAAATTTGTAATTTTTTTTTTTTTTGTTTTTTTGAGAAAGTGAATTATATAATATAATATATATAACTAAGTTAAAAAATGGAGGTTTTATTTTAATAATGTGGTTGAAGAAAAAAATTAGGAAAATAGGGTTGATTTGAAAATAATTGGAGA
>JBBPDJ010000023.1:3727391-3795273 GCA_037974625.1 Cucumis cinereus | reverse complement strand
GACATATGAGAGAGAAATGCCCAACAACACTATATCTCTAATTATTTTGCAAACACCTCTATTTTTCTAAATAAAAACCCAAACTACAATATTCCTATAATTTTCCCGTTAAAAAATATAGTAATTAAAAATATTAAGGAAAAATAACTATATTCCTTGTATTGAAGTGATGATGGGATATTATCTAATGGTATGGGATCTCTTATAATGATATCATTGAAGGGAATATATAAAAATATGAATTTGAAAGTGATGGTAGAGTTTTACAAATTTACGTAAAAAAAAGTAGTTAATATAACGAACCAAAACTACATGTACATAACAAGTTAACAACCACACGATGGAGATCATAATCTTGTATTTAAAAAAGAGACCGTAGGTAAATAATTAACCCTAAGGAATAAAAATGAAGGTAGAAAAGTGGAAGGTGAAAGAGGGTTGGGTATTGGTGATGAGTAAATAGGGAGATGAGTATTATGAGGACTGTCAAGGGTTTTGTGTTTGTCCATCCCTAACAAAATGACAACTTCCATTAATTGTGGAACTTCAAGTTGAAGAGTTTAACTTTGTAACTTATTTTTCAACAATCTCACCCTTCTTTCTCTATATTTTTAAGGTCCAAGTTTCTGTTATTACTCTGAGATAGAGATGTGAGACACAACTTTCAGTTTTTAAAATAAAGATCATATCAACTACCATACCAGAGTTAACTTGGAAATGAGAGATTTATTTTGAGAGTAGAGATAGGGAAAGAGATTAGAAATTCCAAGTTGATGGGGTGTGGGTATAGATCTTGATAGTTAAAGAAAGAAATATTTATTAAATGATGCAACGGAAGCGATTGAGAGAGAGAGAGAGATGTATGTGTGGAAGAATGTGCCAATATCACTTTACTGTCATTTCCCATACACCAGGAGCTCACATCACGCTGCTCTCCTCCTCTCTTCCTTTCCTTTTTTTTCATTATCTACTTCTCTTCATTCCACCCCAACCATTATTATTATTATTATTAGTTATGCCCTATTTTTTTTAAGGAAAAGGACTCTACATTTGACAAGAACTTTAATAAAAAATTAATTACATTCAAATTTTGTCATGCTTCAACAAAAAAAAAAATAGTATTATTATAACAATTTAAACATATATGAATAGATAAGATGCAACCTTTCAAATTATTCGAGAGCAAAAGTTTAATTCAACACTCGCATATAAGATTTGAAAAACCAACGAATGCTTAAGCTGCAAGGGAAAGGCAAGAAAAATGAAAAAAAAGGATAATGTAGAAGTTGAAATATAAGTAAAACATTGTTTTATAAAAATTCAAAGTTGAGGATGAAGGGTAAGACTTTAAAGTTGGATATTTTGAAGGGGGGGAAAAAAGTAATAAGAGAAGGGGGAGGATTGGTGACTCCTATTCCCAAGAAGCTGAGATTTGAAAGGAGGGGGCAGAAAAGAAACCATTCCTTGAACCAAAGCAAAACAGAAGACCCAATAAATTATTGATCGGTGTCTTGTCTTGGGAACACAAATTTTTAACCTTCTTTTGGATCATCTTCTCTTCTCTCTTTCTTCAATATTTATTATTCATTCTTCTGAGATTTTTTCTTTTTTCTTTTTCTTTTTTTTTTTTGTGATATTTCCAATAAATGTTTAATGAAAGATATTTTATTTAATTTAATTTTATATTGTATTCAAGTTGAAGTTGGATGAATATAGAAAGTTATCCGGTTACATTCATTACTGAGCTATGTCTATTGATTTATTCTACCAAAGTGTCTGTTGGGTCTATAATGAGCTTATGGACTATAGTCATTTTCTTGTCTCAATATGCGATTACTAGGAAGTGCGGTAAGGTATAAAGTTTGGCTCAAGAAAGTAAATATAGAATTGAAATCGAAAATATACATTAACTTAATATCTTTGATTAATGGTTGAATAACAATAGAAGATTTTTTGCCAACAAACACTTAGCTTAACTTTGTGGTTCAAATCTCCCATCTCTAGTTGTGCTAAAAATAACAATGAAAGAATTTTTAGTAAATGTATATGTCTTAATCCAAGAATTCTGCACAATTCCCAAATGTCTTTTATGGAAAGTAACAAATTGAAATACCTGAAATTCGTAAATGCTTATTTTTCCTGTAATTTACAACAATGTTTATGGGGGAAATTTGCAAGTGAGTAATCAGGGATTAAGTAACAAAGCGAGGGAGGGGAGTTTGGCATAATGTCCAATTAAGATCTCAAGAGTTTTCACCAACTTTTTTTTTCTTTGATTAAGTAGACAAAAGAACTCACAACTCCTATTGAGAGCATCACGTATAAAATTTTGAAAGATGTTGAATACAAGCTTTCCTGCAATAGCAGGTTGAAATTCCTTTCTCATGACATAAGAACATCAATCACCCCATTAAGAAAGAAAAAAATAATAATAAATTTTTTTTTTTTAAAAAAAAAAAAAAAAAAGGAAGAAAATTGTAACCGAGTCCGAAATCAAAACTGAATTCTTTGTATACATGGGCCTGTTAGGAAACCTGCCTTTCCTGATTGATATTTCCATTGAGCTTTCTATCTCCCAAAAAAGAATCATTTCTTTTCTGAATTCTTATCATCTAATCTTTAAACACCAGAAAGATCATGGACGTGTTATGGGTTGATTCTTTTTAGTTCTCAGAATGTCTCACTGAAGTTTGAGTATCGACCACTTTCGGTTCGTGCCGCTTTCTCTTGCTTCGGGAACTTCTTCTGGATCTGGATGAATGAGACTTTGCAGGAAGCTTAGTTGTTTCCTCATGATTGCCTGTCTGAGCTTTTTCGTTAGTAGGGAGTTCGGGAGGAACATCCGGCCACGGTGTTCGTTTTGCAGGTACAGTAATCTCCAAAGGAGGGTCAATTAACCACCTGGTTGAAATAGAAGTGGAAGCATTAAGTAAATGTAAAAGCTAACATTCAAGATCGAAGGTAAATGAAGGTTGTCTAAAGGAGGATCCGACATTCCTAGTGAAATGGCCAACAGTACTATTAACTTAAAAATCCAAGGAACTAGAAAAAACAAAAATCCATGTGAAGGAAACATCATGGACACATGCAAATGTAAACACAGAAACGAAGTGGGTGGTGCCATAATAAATAAACAACCCAGGTATTACCCTGACCTTTCCTTAATACCATGGATGTCTCTTTGTACCAGCTCAATTTCACCGAACATGGATTCAGAGTACAGTGAAAATGAACATGAAACAAAGTAGATCAGTGCGGATTAGGCCACTAGACAGCAAGGGATCACCACATTTCACAGTCAAAGCGCATATACACAAAACGATCAATTTATGACTGACACATTTTTGTGAGAACAGAGCAAAGAAACTATCTACAGGTCATTTAAGAAGATGGGTGAGCATCCAAGTTATTAAAACATTGGGGGAAGCTTGGAAGCTAGTCAAAATATCTCGCAGGGGCGTAACCGAAGAAGGGCAAATGAAAACTTTGCATTGCAAATCCATACGACCCTAGCTTCCTAGAGACTAAAGACTGCTCGACCAAATGAGAACTGGCATCCTTAGTCCTTGACTGTTCACAAACAGACCCTGAGTCTTACGATCTCCGGAGTCTCCTAGAAATAAGACGGTTCTTTTACTATAATTTTAAATTTTGTACATGTAATTGGCCAGAAAGAAAAACAGAAATCTGAAGGGGCTTCTTATTAAGTTACTAAAAGACAGCACAAACCGAAAATATTGTAAAGTGGCACCATAGCATGGGTAGGATAGAATGCAAACGACATTTTTGGAAAACTTCATTGAAATTTGGATCTCACAGATCAAAGTCTTGAAGGAAAAAAAATGACAAGTGAAAAAACATGTCCAAAGACTTTGGTGAAAAAGCCTTTCGAGAATTTCTGGGATGATGTCAAGCCTCTCCAGAATTAGTGAGTTGAAAAAAGATGTTTCTAAGGACCCAAATAAACTTAGTTTAGTGATAATTGACATAACTTTTGTTTCATTTCTAGAACTAGGAGTTAGGGAAATCAATTACCCACTCGCAATTGCTGGTACTCTAAAAAAAAATTGTCTATAATGCTCAATTGAAAGAGACATATAAATGGCGGGTCACCAGAATCTGGCCATTAAGTTGATCGATCCTTCTTGGAAAAGATAAAGGCAAGATTATAAAAGCGGTTTAGAGTTTTTTATCTAAATTCTAATAGGCGTTCAGAACGGTCGTAAAAACTCAAAGTGGAAAAAGAGAGAGCAAAATAGGAAGAAAATATTTACCGAGCAAAAAGAACTTCTTGGTGGAAGACGGTGATTCTAATCTTGCCACCGTTTTGAGAGTAGCATGTTAAGTGGCCCAACATTTAAATGAATATGAACTCAATCTATACGATTTACAAGAGGAGCCAATAGTTCTAGTCTTCAATAGAACGATAAAAGGTCTAAGATTAACCATGGTTTCTTCCAACACTAGGGCCATCTCAGACATTGAGGTTATGGTAACTTTAGAAACGAGAATAGCCGTACCTATGCCTAAGAGAAACATTGAAACAATAGTTTGAGAAAAAGAAATTTCGTCCGCAACAGAAATAATTTCAGTTGAAAAATGGTACGTGTAAACGTTTACCAAATATAGTAACAAAATCATCTTATTTTCCGTTACAGAATTACATAACCTCATGAACCGGTAAAATTGTATACTATTTTAAATAGAAAAAAAATCAATCTTACATTTGTCAGAAATTTATATAATATAATATGAACATCTAAAAAAAATTAATATCCTGTTAAATAAGTGGGATACAAAATTGTTGAAAATGCTTTTGTAAACTTAATTTTGGAAATCAGTACAAGAAAATGAGAAGGCAAAAATGGCGGAACTGCATTATTGATATACAGAAATAGTGGCATATACTTAGTAGTATCACTAACAATTCAATCAAACAAAAAGCAAACAATTCAATCAAACAAAAAGCAAACAATTCAATCAAACAAAAAGCACAGATCAACCACCTATCACAAGAATCTATTGGCTAAAATATTCAAGTGAAGCGGCCTTCTAAGGATCAATAAATATTAATTTAATTTAGCCATTTACGTATTGCAAATTTTCATTGTAAAAACATGCAGAAGCTAAAATTAGAGATAGGGCATAGATATAACATCAAATCTATATAAAAGTGTTTGAAACACATGAAACGCATCTACATCAGTCTGCAAACCACTTTAGATTTTAAATCATGATCGAAGTACAGATAACCAAGACATCCTTAGAGGCTAGAAAAAATATTAAATTAAAGGATTGTCTGATCGGACTGAAGAACCTCAACATTAAATTAGGTGTTGTCACGTGATTAAAATTTCAAAACACATTAGAAACAAATTGACCCAAAAATTGCATATTGTTTCATTTCGTGTTTAGTGATATATCTATCAGATTGATGAATTTCGTATATGTAATAGGGAGGAAGGCATGAAATAAAAGATGATACTAACCCATGAGGAAATTTGCTATCAAAACGAGCTTCAACTCTGAGCCACCAGAGCAAAACTTGGCGGCCACAACTCCCAAGCGGCTCAACCATGGATGTATCCTTCAATAGAAATAGTGGACTCTCTAAAGCATCATCACCAACCTCCAATGTATCAAACTCATTGACCCATTCTGGCTTATCTTCTGGATCTCTCCATAGCAACTTGGAATTCAACACAAACCCACACCACTCAAGCTTCCTCGGAAGAACTGTTGTTTTGTCACCAATGAATTTAGCACTTTTTCCAGCGTATGGAAGCGCATTGAAGGTGTGCCAACCAACCAATTTATTGGAAGAATTGCAAGCAGGACCTTGAGCAGGAATTGGTGGGTTCTCCATCTCCTCTGATGATTCATCTTGTTTATCAGACTGAACAATAATTCCGACAGACAGAGCTCCAAACCACTTTACATTCTGGATCTCGTCAAAGAACTCCATACTGTGCATATTACTGTCATCCACGAATATCACGATTCCATCCAGCATCATTTTGCTCACAATTCTGCATCATTTCATACCTACATAATCAAATTCATGATCTAAAAGCAACCTAAATTGTTCAGTCATACAAAGAGAAAATGGAGTATGAAATACAACATCATCATCATGCACAATCTTTGATCTTTCCACCTTTTTTGCCCCACAATTAATAGCCTACTCACTAAATCATATACAGTCAAATCGTACTCGAGCACTCAACTTTGTTTAGAAAGAAACAGGATCATCTAACTAACTTCTTAATTCATCAAACAAGAAGCAGGCAATAATAAAGGCAGGTATGGAGAAATAACCTCAAGGCATGGAGCCTCATCTGAGCCTCCATTCGATGCCTACCCTCCCAAGAAGTTGGCATCCGCTGATTGAACCCAACGTGGATAGTCTCCAGCCCAGACTTGGCAAGAAC
The DNA here is from genome assembly GCA_037974625.1 of Cucumis cinereus. Taxonomy (NCBI): domain Eukaryota; kingdom Viridiplantae; phylum Streptophyta; class Magnoliopsida; order Cucurbitales; family Cucurbitaceae; genus Cucumis; species Cucumis cinereus. The sequence goes on along the minus strand of JBBPDJ010000023.1, from coordinate 3,788,842 downwards.
TGAAGCAGTCTCGTTGGTGATTCCACCGGCCTCCACCACGATCCAAACAAGTTCGTAAGGGACCAACATCAGCGAGTGCATAACACCAGTCATGTGGAGCGCCTGGAAAGTCCGCACATAAGTTGGCGTTATAGCAATTATCTTTCGAGGATTCTTGACCCCGAATTGATGCCTCTGTTCCCTCTGTACCGTCTCAATAATATGGTGAGCCTTCATAACTTCAGTAGGGTTTGGATGCGGCCACGGCCGGATTCGGATCCCATGCCTCCCCACCACCACACGGCTACTCGAAGTGGCAATGGTCGTATGCGTCGTCTTATTCATCGGAATTTCAAGATTTACAGTCGGATTTGACAGGGAAGTAGAGTGAACGTTCAGGTCAGTGGCAGATCGAAAAGGAGTCAAGTAAAGGTTAGTAGTAGTGGAAGTAGAGAAGAAAAGAAAAAAGACGAGACGAGAGAAGCGAAATCCCAGTACAAGACTGATGAGGCAACAAAGTCCATGAAGAATCAACCAGAAAATCCCAGCCGGCGACTTGATTGGACTATCAGCAGACGAATCCAACGGCGATCCTCTGAAGCTATTAGCCCGACGGGCAGCATAAGTCTGCTGCAATGCAGAAAGCTTCATATTCTGGGTTTGCCCCCACAAACCCTTTTTTGGGTCCAACCAAAAGGGAAGATGGGTTGGGTGGGAAGGATTAGAGAAATGGCGGAAAAGGGGATATTACAGAAGTTGCTTTAAAGGTGAGATTGGAATTGGGTTGAGAGAATGAGAATGGAAGAGAAGTAGCTAAAGGGGTTGATTAGAGAAGAATTGCTTTGAGTTTAAGAATGAAAAGCTTGGGGGTAATGTCTTTGTCTGAGTCATTGGTTTGGCGCACATACACACAAATACACACAAGCGGTGAAGAAGGCGATATTATGCCAAAATGAAAGGGAAGGGGTCCCAGATGCACGAAGAAATGCCTGAAAGAGACAGTAATAATAGATGAATTTAGAAAATGAGATGAAATTAAATAGAGTAAGAGTTTGAAGTCATCCCATTTTGCATTTGCCGCACTTGGTTTTGGTTTTGGTTGACGCCGGAATAGAATTCAACGCATACCTTCCAACCAGTGGTTGACAGATTCAGACCTCTTTTCTTTCATCAGATATTTTGATACAAACAATTATAATCCTCTCTTTTTACATTCTAAGCAATCTAATTGGTGTGGTGAGGTGAGACTCAACAATTTGAGCTCTGCAACAAATTTCCATCTATCAAATGATTGCCTAACCATGCAAATCCTCTTACTAAATCATACCCTTTTCCTCTCGTCAAATTACCATAATTTTATCAATTTATTAATTAAGCTATAGGAATTCAATTTTTATTTCTTCAAAATTATTCCAACTAAAATTGCAACTTTACTATTAAGGTGATTGTAGCACAAAAGGAATGATCTACCAAAAACAGTGGACACGTAACTATAATTGGAGTGATTACACAAGACAAATAGTTTGCAAAAAATAAAATTAAATAGTTTTTTGTTAGTTATTTATACGTAAGTATATATGGGTGAAATCATAATAAGTGGAAAAAAATGTCATATTTCAAATGTTGTTAAATGAAAAAGATAGAAACAATTTGTTGTATTCTTTGTAAAGAAAATTATATCGTTACCATAAACATTTATACATATTGTATAATGAAGAAGCCTATATATTTCTTTTAGTGAAATGGTGAGTCGACTAGATAATTTTACAAAAAATGTATCATATTTTTATAGAATTCTATTACAAGGAGTTGAGAGCCATGAAGTAAATAATAAGGTTGAATTAAATAAAATAAAATAAATAAATAAATAATTGTTAGTCAAATTGAGGAATGATGTTTTAGGCCCCACAATGATTATAATGCTTTTTTTTTTTAATAATAATAATAAAAAAAAGAACCAAAAAGGGGAATTTGCAAAAATTAGAAGCAAACAACTATATATAATGTTGCTGATGATTGAAGCAAATTCTTAAAAATTAGGAGAGTTAGGAGAATTTTGATGAATATGAAAGTTCCAAGATCACAAAGCCACCAATATTAAAAAATTCCCCAAAACAAAAAAGAAAGGTTTTGGTGAAACAATTACATCAGTTATGAAATTTGCCTTTTGTTTCCTTTGAAGTGAGGCAACCAATATCCATGCAATTTATTATGCTCATTTTTAACCTTTTATTACTTCTCTTTCTCATGTTTTTTAGAGAGAAAAAAAAAATAACTTATAATATTTAATTTATTACTACTTTTTCACGTGAGATTATAATATTTAGCTACCATATCTTCCATGTTCAAATAAATTTCTAGATTATAATAATATATGTGATACGTTTTCACCTCCTCATATACGTCTTCAAAATAATGACAGTAATGAGGTTGCCTCTTCAAGAAAGATGCTTGTTTCCCATTCATCATACTTGAATCAAATCTTTTTACTTAATACTCATTTAACTTTCAATATATTGCAAGAATTTACATCTAAAAAGTAATTGGCGATAGAATAATAGTATGCAAAATTTGAAGATGGCATATAGTTTTGAATCATTTCGGAACGTGGGCCGGGCCCTGTATACAGAATTTTGGATTACCAACAGATTTGGGCCTATCGGGTCGATCCAACTCATAATTGAAGGGTTGTCCAAATTAACATAGTTCTAAGCCCGTTTAACACAATTCGAAGCTTTTAAGACAGTTGGAAAGATCGAGAATTGAAGTTGCATGGTTGTGTATTTGGTAAAGAGGGACAGAGTACATGGTATCTACCATATACTAAAACTTCCCACCAAATAAATTCTTTCATTGAATTAAATATAATTTCACAACAAACCCCTGAAAATTGCTGCAGATACAGTAACAACCCCATATGTTTTTGCATATCAAAACTAACTTTATTCATTATATATATCAAACTATTATAAAAACATAACCACCTTCATCAAGGTGTTAGATGTAAATGAAAAAATAAAAATAAAAAAGTGGATCTAACCACGAGCACAATGTCACAAAGATTGATGACCTAGTTTAACAATTACAACGAAAGTACTCACAAATATTGATGACCCAGTTTAGCAAATATTGATGACCCAGTTTAGCAATTACAACGAAAGTACTGAGAGACTCTCTCTTTTGTAACTCTCATATAACTTGTTCTTAAACGTTTCAATTTAGGTTTCCATAAGTTTGAGCTTCCCTCACTTCTACAAAAATGCTTCTTCAAGTTTTGTATGAGATCCCCTCAATACAATATACTTAGGCCCCTTGAAATAAGATCCTCTCACCTCGAATTTCTCCCGAGTTCTACAATGACTACCGAACCAAAAGTCTCAGCGACAAGCACAAAGATTTTCAATATAAATGCATGAAAGTCGAGGCTTAGACAAACCCTAAGCTCAAAGAGATCAATGCACACAAAATAAACATTATTTGCAAGATAATAAAGGTTAAAGGTATACAAGAGAATAAATACTCCATGAATCTGTAAATCAATTTTTCATATATGGAAAGAATATTTTGTTCAAGCTGCTACCCGACGATTCCAATGTTAGAACTAATGTCTTTGATATGTTGTTCATTATGTTGCTCAAATATTGACTTTAATAAAATTAGTCAACTAAAATAGTAACAACAAACATCCTAAAAATTTCTAACAAAATAATTTTATGAAAATGTTAGATGAAAATATTGATCAAATGACAGCATCCATAAATACTTGCGAAGAGATAAAAACAAAGAAAATGCTCAAGTTGATGAAATATGCATCTTAATTGATTTTTTAAAATATGCTAAAATGTATATTGTTAATATCATATTCTTACTCATTTTGTATGTTTCGTAATTTTCTACAAAAATGATATAAATTCCGATTCATTTAATGTAACGCTAACAAACTCTAAGAATTATAACAATATCCACGAAAATATAGTATAAGGTTACGATATAATTCAGTCGGCCACTTTTAGGCCGTTTTTTTTATTATTATTATTCATTTTTGCTAATTATTTGTACAGAGAAAACAAAAATTATACAGGAATTATTATAAATAAATTCGCCAAATTTTGGAAGTGAATTTAATATTTTGTCAACTTATTACCGCTTTGTTTGTTGTCACACCCACTACCCGATGGTCCACATAATTAGTGTGGTTTCTTGTTCCAATTTCGACTCATTTTACGTCCATCATACCCTACATTTAATCTATTATTTAATATATTTCAAACATGTGTTATACAATTAATTTTGTTTCTGTTTTCGTAATGTGCCAACAATTTTTCTCACTAATCTTTCAGAAAGACGTTACCTTAAATCATTTCGATGTCTATTTTGTTACGATCAATTCAACTATTATTTAAATGCTTTGATATTAGTATGATATTGTATATTCTAAAATAATAATTTTACGTCACTTTACATCTAGTTAAGATAGTATTTTGGTTGCATTTCTAACAACATAATCACCTTCCAATCTCCTTTATTTTAATAACTACCTTTAGAAACCAATAAATACATTATGTCCAACAAGCTGTTTAAATTTGTTGGTTATATCTTATCGGTTACATTAGGTTGATGAGTTTAAAACCTAATCTTTTTCTTTTATGGAGAAAAAATAAGTTGAAGAAAATTTAAACGTAGATTATTAAAAAATCAAGATAAGTAAGAGGATTTACTAATATTTTTTCAAAGCACGTATTGTATATAACATTAAATTGATATTATATCATATGAGATAAGATAATTATCTATCAATAACTTTAACATCAAGAAAAAGAATTGAATTAATCAACTTAAAATTTACGTATATTAGTTACTAATATGTTATTTAGTTCAAACGTAAAATAATTTGATTTTGGTCAAAGACACTTTACTAATAAAGCTATGTTCAACTCCACAATTATATTATTTGGGACTTATTATTATTTATTAAGTATTTTCGAAACTAGCGGTTTTGATTTTTTTTAACGCTGTTCCAATAATTCACCCCTTACTAATAATATTGATTGAAGAAAAAAGGAAATGTTAAAATGAAAAAGAGTAGAAAAATGGATTAAGATGGAGTAGGGGAACACGAAAGTCAACTGAAGGATGGTGTAATTGACAGGGAGGTGTGTTGGGATGGGGATCCATGACACGTGGTAAATATATAGACATGGTCAAAGATCAAAGGGCTAAGATCACATCTTTGACCCAATCACTATCTTTGTCCTTTTGTTCTTTCCCATCTAGATTCTAGACAAGATTAACTTTGGTGGGCCCCAGTTAAAACTGCAGGTCAAGGTTCTCGACATTAAGCATCGGATTCCCACTTTCTTTTTTCCTTCATTTTTCTGCACATTCATCTATAATTTTGGCTCTTTCTTTTTTAAAAAAAAAATATATATATTTATTTCCTTTTGTCAATTCATCTTTCCATTTTAAATCTACAATACACAATCAAAATTCATACCAAATCGATTTATTTTTTATTTTTTTTTTAAAAAAAAAAAAAAAATTGGTTCAAAACACCCCAAAAGAAAACGACAATTTTGGCGTGAAAGGGTGTGTTATCAAAGTATATTCCAAAATGCTACTCGTAGATTTATATGAAAGTGGATAAAAATATTATAGATTGAAAAAACATATTGACTATTCTCTAAAAAAGAAAAAGAAAAAAAGAAAATTGACTATTGAGTGTATGTAAAGATGACACAACCAAGTAAGAAAGATAGAGATGAAAAATGTATTTTATTATTATTTTTTGTCGGTATCTGTGGAGTTGAAATTTGGGATGACTACGAAGTACTCAAAATTTGATGTTCAACATTGGGATTATTTTTCTTTGGAAAACAAATTTAAGTTCATCTCATAATCATTTCCTTTTTTACTTTTACCATCTGCCTTGCATTATATATATATATAGACAAAACATTGCAACAATAAATCAAAAATGTTTTTTCTTCCCGGTGAATGAAATTAAGTAAAAAAAAAAAATTAGCGTCTACTAAATCAACATAGCCCATAAGAACCGGTTTATTCCAATTTTTAGATTTTGAATGATAGACGCTTTTTATAGCTTTTTTTTTTTTCTTTCTATAACTAAAAAGTAGTTTAAGACAAGGTTTTTGTTTCGTTTTTTAAATTTGATCAACAAAATGAATTAAAATATTATAAATATAATAAAATATTTATAGTATATACTGATAGACATTATAAACTGTCATTGATAAACTATGAAATTTTGTATTATTTTATAATATTTTCAGCAATTTGATCATTTAAAATATTTTTTTCAAAATAATTATTAAGTTTACAAATATCACAAATTAGTTATACATATGTAGTGATATTTTTCAAAATATCATCGAAATGCTAATAGACATTGATAAACTAAGACTACTATCATCTATAATGGATAGATTATGAAATTTTACAATATTTGTAAATATTTCAATCAATTTTGTCATTTAAAACAATGTTTTTTCAAACTTATTATTAGTTTACAAATCTTAAACAAAATTATTACGAACTTAAATAGTTATCGATCGAAAACTGTAGAAGGTGTTTGACGTAAGAAATGAGTTATTATGGTTAAGTTATAATAGTTTGTGTAGATTGTTTTATTTTGAGTTATAATAGTATGTGTTTGAGGTACAAACTATTTTAATTTAAAAAGTAAACAGTAATACTATAAGACGTAATAAAAAATGATGAATGTCAAATAATAAAAAATTTAACAAATAATAAATAATAAATACCACAAGAAAGGAAGGTAGAGTTTTAAAAATTTTATAATAGTATTTTCTTTAACAAAAAATGATTACTATAGTCTTGTGCCCAACGATAGGTTAAAGTTTATTTTATTTAATTAATTAATTTTGGGAAGACATAGGGAGGTGAAATATTTAGTTAATGGGGACTTAGTTTGAAAATAAGGAGGGTTAGAATGAATATTGAGATGGGCGTGCATTGCAATTAGTCAACAGTTAGACACAGCCGAGGATGCGATGTAAGTAATTGAGCAAAATGACAAAATTGTCCCTTTTAATTTAGATCCACATCCACTCTTACTTAGCTTAGCTGGCTACTGAAGAATAATAAACCAAATAAAATGAAAAAATAGAAGCAAAAGTGTAATAGAACTACAACAACAAAAAATAAAGAGAGAAGGAGAGTGGACACAGTGGGGTGTATTTGGAGACTTTAATGGCCGAAATTCAGAACCCATTTTGACCACCACACTCTACAAATCTCTCTCTTTTTCTCTCTACCTCTCCCCCTCCCTCCTCCTCCTTTATCAATCCCCAAATCCAACGTTCCTCTCTCCTATTTTTCTTTTACTTTTTTTTTTTCTTTTTCTTTTTCTTTTTCTTGCTCTAACACCCAAAGTTGTTTTTGTGTATTTTGATTCATGACTACGTAGATATGGCCGTGGACCTCATCTCCTACCTTTCCCCACTCCCCACTATGGAACCCAACGCCGTCCAAGAAGCCACTTCCGGCCTCGAAAGCGTCCACAAACTCATCCGATTACTCTCCATTCCCAATCCCCACTCCTTACCTTCCTCCACTCAATCCCAAATTGATTTCCCCACCGACTGCCGCGCCGCCGCCGACGCTGCCGTCTCCAAGTTCAAAAAGGTCATTTCCCTTCTCGGCCGTAGCCGCCTAGGCCACGCTCGCTTCCGCAGAGCTCCTCTGCCTCAACAACTTCATTACGCTACTCCCATCCAGCAGATCCCTCCTCATCCTCATCCTCATCCCCATCTTAACAACAACAACAACAACAACAGCAACGATGAATCTCTTAATTTCTCCGCTCATAATTCCTTCATTTCCTCGTTGACCGGCGACGCCGATACCAGGCATCCTTCTTCCTCTTCCTCTCCTTTTCTCATTTCCAACCTCTCTCAGGTCTCCTCTGCTGGGAAGCCCCCTCTTTCTAGTTCTTCCCTTAAGAGGAAGTGCAGCTCCGACAACTTGGGATCCGGCAAGTGCGCGGCTGCGTCTTCCTCTGCTCGATGTCACTGTTCCAAGAAGAGGTCCCTGTTTAATTAATTTTTTCGATCTTCAATTTAAGGTAAAAGAATAACATGAATTGTAATTAACGATTGGGAATTTTGATTATTGTGGCAGAAAATTGCGGGTGAAGAGAGTGGTAAGAGTCCCGGCGATAAGCTTGAAACTGGCGGACATCCCACCGGACGATTATTCATGGAGGAAATATGGTCAAAAGCCCATTAAAGGCTCTCCACATCCCAGGTAACATTTTTCTATTTTTTTATTTTTTTTTTTAAATTACCGTTTGTTGACTTTTTACAAACTTGGGATTTTAATTGTGGAATAAAACAGGGGTTATTACAAGTGTAGCAGTGTGAGAGGTTGCCCAGCCCGGAAACACGTAGAACGGGCCGTAGACGATCCGGCGATGCTAGTGGTGACTTACGAAGGAGAACACAATCACTCCCTCTCTGTGCCCGAAACCTCTAGTCTCATCCTCGAGTCCTCGTAGAACATCTTGATCGTTCATTTCATCTTAATCTCTAATCAGATCCGAGGGTCAGTTCTTTTCCACGTTATTTATCATATAATATATATATTAATGGTTCTCTTCCTTTTCTCCCTGTATCTCTCTCTTTCCTTGAACAATGTGAATTTGTCTATTGTTATTAAATATTAAAAAAAGGAAAAAGAAAAAGAAAAAAGGATGGTAAAGATTGTGGATTTGGTATTAGTTGGAGTAGGAGCTTTTTTAGAAAGAAAGAAAAAAAAAAAATTCCCCATTTCATTTCATTTCTTTGAGCACTTTTAATTACTTAATTTTCATGCCAACTTCTTTCTTTATCTATCCATCTCTTAACAAAAAGGGTTTAGGAATTGCATATTATTTTTATTTTGTGGAATTAGGTGATTAATTTTAGTGCACTATATCATTAATGTAGCGTGATTTGTAGTTGGTTGACTAATAAATTGATTTGTTGACTAACTAAACAAAATTTGATATAAATTAAATTTTGGTAACATATGAGAAATGTAACATTTGGAAAAAAAAGAAAAGCATATAAGATATAACTAAACTATGAGCTATAGTTGTAGGCAATAAATTAATTAAGAAGAGAGAGAGAGAGAGAAAAGAAAAGAAAAGAAAAGAAAAAAAGTAAAAGAGGATGGGTCAAAGAATTTGAAACTAGTGGACCATAAAGTCGTTCTTCATATCGGAAGGTTGACTAAAGCCATAGAATGGCTAAAGATGGGACCCACTTTAACTCTCACCTAATGGATACTTAAATTAAATTTTGTTGGTTTAGTCATTATATCACATGGACATAACTATAATATATCAATGTCCATCAATATTGTTGTATATTAAAACAGTTACAAATATTATTTAAATTAGTAATTATGTTGTTTTTTACTTAAATATTAAGTTTAGGTTATGTTCTCAGTGTATATCTTTTTAAGTATTTACGATTAATATTTAATATATAATAAGGATGTGGAAATTAATAAGTGAGAGTATTAACCATATAAATTTCAATTGACCCACTTTCTCCTCTTGATTTAAAATTTAATAAATTAGTTCATGTCTAATTAAATATTCAAGATTTATTAATTGTGTAAAATGAATTATGCTTAGACTTATAAACTTCCGTTCCAAACACTTTGGAACCTTGAAATTATTCTAAATTTATCTCTTTAATCATTAAAAGTAAACAATAAAGTTTTACATAGACAAATGAGGTATTGAAAATTAAAAAAGTGTAGTTCTAATCGTGTCAAAATCTAAAAACTCTTCAAGGAATATAGTACTTTTTTTAAAATCAAATTTTATGTTGAGGTATAATTAAAACTTTCGACATATATGTATTGTATTATTTATTCGGAAGAAAAAAAAAAAGGTGAAATTTTGTTGAATATTTATTGATATGAAGGGGGGGTGCTATGTAACAAATTGTAAGTATTAAAAATGGGTAGAAGTTAGTTAAAAAGAATAAAAAGTAAAAAGTATAGATATGAAGATGGAGAATTAGAAATTGAATAGGGAGGATGAGTAGGAATTGGAGTTGGGGTAGAAAAAACATGGTTGGTGTGGAAATGGAGAGACGAAAGTCAAAATGGTTGGGTGGGGGAATTGATAAGTATTATTATTATTATTATTATTATTATTATTACTATTATTATTTGTGGGGCCCTCCTATTAGATGACCTTTGTTTTTTTCACCCTTTCCCTTGCCTTTGTCTCAACGTCAACTTTTCTCTTAATTTTTGGTCCCATTTTCATATTTCTTATATGGAAATTAAAATAATAATAATAAGAAGAAAAAGAATTTCCGTCCACACTCCCATCATTGGAAAAACCCCATAAAATCAAACATCTCTACAGAAGGACGTGCTTGTTCCAAATGACTTCATTTATGTGCACCCCGTGTCCTAATTTTTTGTAAGGTTTTATGATAGAAAATACGTAGAGAGGGAAAAATGGCACAAATTACTCGAGAACTATTGCATATTATAAGCACACACTCAATGAACTTTTAATTTGATTAATATGCTATTACAATTTGTTGATTGTTACAATATCCTCTTGTAGTTTGTCATTGTTGAGACTTACAAATTTACATAGATGAAATTTAAACTTTTATAAGCAAATATAATAAAATAATTTGTGCTAGAACGTTAAAAAAAAAATTCTTATTTTCTAATTAAATCAATATTTTACCTTCTTGGCTTCGCTTGATACAAATATACTTTTAATTTATTTTTCCAAAGTGACTGAAGAAATTTAAAGTTAAAGAAAGATTTACAAAACGAGTTGATATCAAAATTCTAATATTACTATCGGAGTCGTTGAGTGTAACAAATAATAAATTGTATCAGTTTAATAGATCTAATTAAAAGTACGTTTTTTTTAATATGATCATATGATTTTAACATTAATTTACCTTTTGTTTCAAACAAAGATACTTTGAAATGCAGGATGAGAAATTGGGTGAAAAGATAGTATGATTTGAATGTAAATGATAATGTGCGGACTCAATTACCCCCACATACAATTCTATTTGCATGTTTATCTTTTTTTTTTTTTATAATTGTTTATAGAAAGTTAAATGATTGTGTGTCTATCTCGATCTTTCACATTTTCGTCCTCACTTCAATTATATCAATAAAATATTTTCGTATTATAAAGTCTTGTTTTTAAAAACAAATGTTCACTAATCTGTGATTAGTGGATTGGTTTCAAATCTATAGACGAATTTAGGTAGTATTCTAAAAAAATGTAAATAAAATGAAAAGAATGGTAAAATAATGACCGTAAATGGTACCGTAATTATGGCAACTATACATGAACAAGGAGATTAGCATCAGTGCTCATTTAGTATTAATATTATTATTATTTTAAAAAAAACATTATTAGCTCAACATTCATGCAAAATATTAATTAGCCACAATTACGAATATAATAGTATATTGGCTCACAATAAGTCAAAAGCGATTTAATATCGTTGCAAATTATAATATTTATTCTAAAAATTTAAGGTCAAGTGCAGTAGGGTTTGTTCAAAAGGTATAAAAGTGATTTACACCTTTGACAACTTTCTAAAATTTTATTAAATAAGTCAAAACAAGTATAGTTCAATTAACATATAAATATATACGAGATTTATAGTTTAAAGTAGTAAATTTAAAATTTATTTAGAAGAATTAAAGGTATGCAAAATGCTTCATTCTACACGACTTTACAACTCTTACTAGAGATATATTGCTTTTTTCTTTAATTTTAGTTTTAGTTACTTAAAAACGTCAAAAATTAACCTTTTTTTTGGGTTAACAAATATAAGGATGGAACCAAAGGTGATTCAGTAAATGTTAAGATGTATTTATCACGTATTAATGTGAGATTTGGTGCCCTAAGTTGTTGGAGCTAATGGAAGGTTAATTTTGTAAGTAATTAAGAATCTTTAAACTCACTCCATTAAAATAGATTAATAAAAAAAAAATTGTTATGTGAACAATTCAAAATCTTACCAAAAGAAGATATCATGTTTGTAGTTAAATTAGAAGACATAAAAGCTATTGAAATTGTTGTTTTGCAATTGAAGAAAGAATTATTTTTTACAAGTCCCATACTCCAACATCCAAATCTCCAAAAAACAAAACCTAATTTCAAAATAAAACAATAATGCAAAACCACATTTTTTTCTTCATAATACCATAAATAAACTGAACACCGTATGACTTGCAAAGAGATAAACAGCTAGGATCTGAACGCCGTCGTATTATGACAAAATTGAAAACAATTCTCATCCATCTTCTCAACCACATAATGCCCAAGCGTGTGACTTGCTTCCACCAAATTTTCACTACACAGAAACTCATCACTGCAAACCTTCTCCACTTCCCCGTAATAATCATGCACAAAAACGTGCGTTTTCGGGTTCCCTCCTTTTTTACTCCTCGCCAGAACTCCCGCCGTGTAGATCGCCGACATTCTCCCCGGCGCGTCCGGCCAATCCCCACGTGGCCCATCCACTAAAATCACGTCCCAGTCAACGTCGTACACGTGGTTCGGAAGGTCATTCAGTCCCAACTTGCACTCCGAGAATAAAAGATTCTGTACTGGACGGCACTCGTTTCGTATCTGCTCTCTAACCGTTGTAATCAGTTCCTTCAACTCGCTTATTTTAGTAGTGTATTGGACGTCGTAGGCGTCGATTTCGGGGTGTTTCTCTTCAATGAAGGCGGCGTAGTAGCGATTCTCGTCGATGAAAACGGTACGGCCGTTGTGGTTGAGGGATTTCCAGAGAAGGGTTTCTTGAGTGAGGCCGAAGATGAGAAAATTACAAGGAGTTGAGCATTTTCGGAGGACGTCGGAGATGGGTTTGAGCTCGGAGTGGGTCATATGGAAGGAATCGTTGGATTTGGAAGCGTAGTAGAGAAGGGTGTTGATGACGGTGGTGGGGAGAGGGGTGGCGGAGGAAGAGGAAGAGGAGGAGGAGGAGGTGGAGACAATGGAAGAGGCGGCGGTGATGGGAGTAGTGGAGGCGCGAGTGTAGACAAGAAGGAGGAGGAGAAGGAAGGCGAGAGTGAAGAAGGAGAGAAAGGCAAGAAGCCATATCTTGGAGGAAGTGCCCTGTTTTTGGATGTAAGGATGAAGGAGAATGAGCCTGGTGTTGTTGGGATTGGGTTTCATTTTTCTTTTTTTGATTCTGTGCTGACAATTCCTTGAGTAAATTTGGGTTTGAATTATACTTATAAACTTATAAGTTATAATGGACAAAGCAAAGCAAGAAAGAGGGGATAGAAGAGGGAAGAGGCAGAGAAAGGAAGGGAGGGGATTTGGTTGACAATTACTACGTCCTAATCCAAAACCGATTCTTGTTTTTTAATTGGGTAAAGGGAATTGATTATGTAGTTTATGATGAGTTAGGAGTGGGAGAGTGTTTATTGTTTTAAATTAAAAAAAAAAAAAAGAATGTTTTGGTAGATTTTAGGGGCTTGGGTGAGAAGGATTAAAGATATAGGGAGGTGGGTGGAGGAAATTGGGGAAAGATGGAAGGGACAGAGTAACTAATTACAAGCCAAAAGTCGCTTTAGCTTATTGCATTTGAAAGATGAATTTCTTTTTTTTTTTTTTTATTTTTTAGTTTTGAAGGAACCTCAAAAATATGAATGAGAATGTAAGCAATATATTTATATGTTGTTTTGAGGGGACGAACTACCTATTTTTTAATTCCCTCTAACTCATTTCATCTCAACCTCCACCTTTTATATTTGAACCATAATTATAATAATAATATGTTCCGTTTATTTATGTATTAGTTGAGAAAAAAAATTAAACAATACATTTTAGTTGTATGTTTAATGGTTTTCAGTATAACCACAGGGAATGGTAAATAGAAGAAGAAGAAGACAAATCAGAAGAGTTTCAAGGGATGACAATGTTTATCTTCTCTTGTTTAGCTACTAAGTCAACTCTAAGTTGTGTCTATTTCTATCTCTTGAAGTTGGTGAGACTCTTCTTTTCGTAAAATATAAATTTCTAGTCAAAGTGAGCTTGGTATTTGCACGACCTTTACTCCTAAAGATTGAAGGTTTAATTCCCAACTCGTATTTGATGTACTAAAAACACACACAAAATGCAATATTGAAACAATAGTCAAAAGCTTTCGATTACAAATCATGCCGTGACTATTTTTATAGCATCAAAAGAAATATGAAAATAACTAATTATTTTCATGGTAAAGTTGAATGGCCATGCATTAGGCAACTTTACAACAAGAATTTAGCCATAGGCAAGCATGCCGCTAGTGCTCAACTCTGGCCTCTAGTCAAGCATTGAGCTAAGTCGTAATAAAGATAGTCATCTTTTTTACTTTACAACCAAATAAATTTTCGTACAGCTGGTATTAGAAATTTTACAGGGTACTATGCTAAAATTTTTCTTGCAAGATAGGGTATATGTAACTCTTACGTGCTCGCAATTTTTCATAGCCAACTCTTAGAACTAATTTATATATTTTGAAATTTGGATAGATTGTGTAATTGTTTTTAGAAACTGCTTTTTAAGATTCACTTTTATCTTTTTAAAAATATTGATAGAAAATAAATAAATTATTTGGGAGTGGAACGATATTATCTATATGCTCGGTTTTGAAATAGAAACAAAAATCAGTACCTAAATTATGTCCGATGCATTTCTTATTATTATGTTTTTGGACGACAACATGGTTAAGAAAAGGAAATGACGAAACCGTTGTGTTAATATCCATAAAATTTTGGGCGAAAAAGCGGTGAATAAATTTGGGCCTATAAATGGTTGGGGCAGTAACCCATTGGGCTTTAAATGCTGTCTTTTAAAAGAGAAAAATATTGAACAATCAATTTGATGTTACACATAGCTATATCTATCTATAAAAAGATGCACAATTGTTGTTTTTATTATTATTATTATTATTATTATTATTATTATTATTATTATTATTTATTTTGAGAGAGAATATCATTATTCATCTTAAAAGTTTAGATAATTATAGAAGCTTGATGATCCCAATCCTAAAGATGGCATCATTGATTGCTTTTGCTCTTTTAACTCTTTAATTTTCTACAAAGCATTCTTTTTTCCTTCTTCAATTCTGTGAGGTAAAGGTTTTTCAACATAAGTGATGATAAGTCAGGAGGAATAGAGAAAAATAATAATAATAATAATAATAATAATAATAATAATAATAATAATAATAATAATAATAATAATAATAATGAATGTGGAATAAGAAGCAAGTCTGCCTTTTCTTTTAATAAAAAGTTAGTATGGGTTTTGTATTCTCTAAGTATTTGGTTGATAAAATTAAAAAAAGGGAACTTTGGTTCTTTTTTTTTTTTTTGAGGTCAATGGAGAGGGGAAGGCATGTGTGTATGTGTAACTTTTGGGCTGAGTGGAAATATGGTGATAGATTGGGCGGATAGAAAGCAAAAGGAATCTCTAGACTCTACTCAAATACTTTTGGACAATTAACATATTCATCCCTTTTTATATCTATTTATAATATAAAAAAAAATTAATTTATAAACAGGTGACTATCATGGATTGAACTCATAAACTCTTACTTAGTTATTGAGACTATGTCTCTCTTTTTACTACTATTTCAATCCGTAATTGTTTAAGAATTGCAATTGAATAAACTATCTCACTTGTGTGGATCGGCAAAAAAAATCAAATTTTAGAAAATTGTTGTCGTAATCTTCTAATTTGTTATTAAATATTTTTCAAAACATCTATTCAACGAGATCAAAGGTCCAATAAAACGGTAAGATGGATGAAAGAATATAAAACCTAAAAGCAGTACCATCTTGTCACCAAATTTGTAGGTTAGCATTATGAAAGGCATGGTTCATATATATATTAAATATTGAGAAATTAAATAAATAATGCCTAACTTAAAAAAAGGGATTAAATATTCATAAATTATTGTAATTACTTTTTATTTCGTGACGGATAAAGACAACTTAAATAAAAAAGAAGATTATATTAACTTTTTTTAATCAATGAATTTTGGTTGGATGAGTTAAATGTATGGGTGTGATAATATTGTCATTATATAAGAGATGATAATGGAGGGTTTTTAATGTATTTACTTCCACGCCACTATTTCCTTTATTTATTTATTTTTCTTTAGCATATGTTATTATCTCATTAGAAAATTGTTGATTTTTTTTTATAAAATATAACAAAGTTTTAGATTTTATCATAACAGATGTTGATAAACTTCTATATGGGTATCTATTAATATCACAAATGACACTGATTTTGAAAATGATAGATATAAATTTTAGCTATATTTTATAATTATTTTTGTTTATTTTTCTATATTTAAAAACGTCACTTATTTATTATAGAACTACATGTTTTGCACGTGATTCATAAAGTTGAAAATACAATTTACATGTATAAATTGAAAAATAAGACTATTCAATCTAAATTTCAATTTCAAATTATTAAATCAAAATCTTCATGTGAATGCCAAGAAAATATGTGAAATTTTTTTTCTTTGAGCCAAAAGTGAAATCAAATGTTTCTTCTCATAATCATTCTAGATAATCATTTTAGATAGTAGATATATAAATTTAAAACTAAAAAAATACACACATAAAAGCACAAAGCATAAAGTCCAGTTTATCTCACAAAACATTGGTATTAAACAAAGTAAAAAAACTTAAATATGATAATGCTACCAACAAAAACTATAGTAAGACAAATGAGAGAGAGAGAGAGAGAGAGAAAAGAAAGAAGAAAAGAGAATTATCGAAAAAAATAACAAATTTTGAAAAATAAATAAATAAATAAATTTGACTATAATGCTACAACAAAATTATAGTAAAAAAGGAAAAAAACGGAAAAAGAGAAGAGAAAAATTAATTTAAATGTAAAATTACAACCTATAATCCAATAACCAATCATTGAAAGGAAAAAAAAAAACAAAAAACGAATGTCCCTTGTGTTTTTTCTATATTTGGAATATGGATCATAATTGTTTGAATTTCGTCAAATTGCTTTTTTTAGCAAAAGATTCTAACTTAAACTACGAAGTATATAATATACTTATAATGTTTAGTCATAGACATGGAATATTGTTTTTATACTATATAACTATTTTATTTATATTTAGAAAATGTGTCAAAGATTATAAAATAATTACACATCATAGCAGAATTGTGTAGTGAGTTTTTGTGACGAGTTTGTAAATATTTTGTTTTTTATACATTTATATGAATTTGGTTTTTATTTTCATTTTTTTTTAAATGAAAGTATTATGAAAATTAATAAAGTAAACATGATTTTAAAGGACGATTAGTTGTTAGGAATGTCAAAATTTATGAATGAGAATGTTGACCATGCATATTATGTGCTCCAAATTTGAGAAAATATTCCTTCCTATTTCAACTAAGCAAAGTCTCCATAATTAATACAAATCTATTGTTTGTTTCAAAATCAAAACAACAGCCTGTGTATTTTTAAAACAATGTTTATTTCTTTCTCTTTTTTTTTTTCTTTAAAAAAATATTATATTAAATTTACCTTCCTCACAAATTAAATTTTTTTGGATCAATTTGTGATTTAAGATTTTTTTCTAACTTAGCTGGATGTCTTCTAATTTTCATAAAGTTATCAAGTTTGTTTATTAGGCTTGACGGAGTTTTTTTCTTTTCTTTTCTTCATTCTTGAAAAAAAAAGAGATTAGTTTCTTCATTTCAGACCTTCAAAATGACGTTGTGTTGAGTTCACTTATTCTTTAATTATTATTATTTTTTTTAAAGAACCAAATACTTATTTGGATACTATCGACTATGATATCTTATTAGATAATCACAATATTATATTACATTTTAAGTGTCATTGTCAATGAGAAGAATAACTATAAGATAGAAGTCTCTCCATTCATGTGATACATACCTCAAGGATTTTATTATTATCATTTGCTCTCCATAATTCCATCCAATTTTTCCTAGTGATATTTATCTTTGTCTCTCTTAATAACAAGAATAATTCAAGTGGAAAGTTCTCATTTTGGATTTAATCTGTTTAACTCTCCTAAACTTATAAATACGGGCATTAAGTAGGTATGGGAAATTAATATAAATCTTAATCATTAAGGGAATGATAATCCTTAAATTATAAGTTTTTTAAAAAAAACCAAAAAAACGGAACGATTTGTAGAATTTTCAAATATGAAATATTAGAAACTTGAAAATGTAGCTGCAATCCTACTTGGGCATGACGTGCTGTCAAAGTATGTCTCAAATAATGCTCTATTATTGTTGTTTTTTATTTTCTTGAAAGAAAATAATGTTTTACTATTATTTATATAAAAATAAATGATAAAATAATAATCTATGATAATTATCGTTAGGTTATACTCATCAAATACTATAAAGTGTTTTTTTTTTAAAGATATGTGAATTTTGCTAAAGTTTAATGGTTAATGCTGGCATTGGTCATATTTATTTTGTTTAATTTTCTGTCAGAACTTCATTTTCAATAAATTAATGCGATATATATATTAAAAAATGATTAGGTGAATTAACAAAAACATAATCAAGAGTAACAATTAACACCACTTATTTATATTTAGAATCCAATTTAAGGAATTTAAAAGCTGAAGGTACAAAAATAATTAATAAATTATAAAGCAACCCAACTAACATTATGAACAAAATTAAGAGTTTAAGGTACAAATTAAGAAAAATTTGTAGTGATAAGAGAGCGTCCGAATCTGGAAGGTGATATTTTTAAAATATTATAATTGATTAAATATTATTTTAAAAAAATTATAATAAATTGCAATAGTACTATTTCTTTTTCCCAAAAATCTACCGCGAAAATGTTAATAAGCAACATTTTTTATTTTCTCTTAAAGAAGTCAACACTAAATTATATTCATGAAATTAACAGTGCACTGCATTTAGGAGGAATACAATTCAACATTTAAAAAAACATAAATCATGATTTGAAATATTAACCTTCCTAACAATTTTTAATTTTTTAAAAGAACCCTCCCACGAAGTTAAACTATCATCGTCAATAATATTAATATATTTTTGTATACTTACTCCTTCGACGCTTTCGTAATAATTAAATACTTCCTTGATGTTGAAAAAAAGTGGTTTTTAAAGATTTTAAAAGCATTAAAAACAAGAGATAGTTGAAAGTACAACAATTAAATTTAAGATATTAACATATGTAATAACATGTTTAAAAAGATTGCAAGTATATTGGTGATAGGCTTGAATATATTTATAATTTTTTAAAAATTTTGTTATATACTTGATTATTATTACTAAAATTACTATTCATTGTAATTATCTTAAAAATAATTTAATTGGAGGAAGTCTTGAGATTAGTACTCAAAAAGGAAAAAAAAGTGGTCATTTAGATTTTTCTTTTTCTTATATTCTTTAAACTTGCTAGGTTATACAGGTGCTTTATTAAAAGTGTTTTTAAACTTTATTTTTTCCTTTGCTAAAAGTTTTATTTAATTATTTTTTTTAGGAGAGCAAACGCGGAACCTTTCCCACATTAGAAAAAGCATGTGCATATATTTTTTTTTATTGGCTAACAATTTACGTAATATATTTACGTATTGCGTAAATTTAGTTAATCATTTACTATTTACTAAATCTTAATTTACTTGATAATTGTTTAAATGAATATAACATTACCATTTACGTAATATATTTACTTATTACGTAAATTTAATTCATCATTACCATTTGCTTAATTCATATAACGCTATCTAATACAACACTCTTACCAACCACCGAAATAATGAAAAAAAAATCACAAATCATACACAAATTACGAAAAACTTGTTACGAGATTTTTTTTTTTTTTTAAAAAAAAAATTTGCTATCACATCAGTTTTTATTTTAAAAAAGGAAAGATTCAGGTATAATGTTGAATTTGCAACTTTTTTTATAAATTAATTTTAATTTATTTTGTTTGACAAGAATTTATGAAGGGATAAATACAAATAAAAGAAAAAGATTATGAATATTCATAAATTAATAAAGGAAAAAGAGTAAAATAATTGATGCAAATAGAATTTTCGTTGGTGATTGGAGTCCAACGCTTGGCAACAATTTTCTTCCATTCCCTACGACCCACCTCACGTGATTACCTCCAGAAAGTGCTTCTTTCATAAAGCCCCAGCTGCTCCCCGTTACTTCGCTTCTCTCCACCACTTCCTTATTTCTCACCGCCGCCCTCTCGCCTCGGAGTTCCGGTCGGGACAATGAACCCGAACCACCCCACATTTCTTCCTTCTCTTTCACTTTTCTGTTTTATTCTTCTCTTTTCTCTCTTTGCTTCTTCCGCCTCTGGATTTGCCTTTCAAATTCCGCCGGAAGACTTACTGTTGCCGTCCGACGCCGTTTCTCTTCTTTCTTTCAAGTCCAAAGCCGACTTGGACAACAAGCTTCTTTACACTCTCAATGAACGCTTTGATTACTGTCAATGGCAGGGTGTGAAGTGCGTTCAGGGTCGCGTTGTTCGACTGGTTCTTCAATCGTTTGGTCTCCGAGGGACATTGGCTCCAAATACAGTGTCTCAGCTCGACCAGCTTCGGATTCTCAGTCTGCATAATAACTCCCTCGAAGGACCCATTCCGGACTTATCCACACTCTTCAATCTTAAATCTCTGTTTCTTGGACGAAACTCCTTCGTTGGGTCTTTTCCGCCGTCGATTCTCACACTTCACCGGCTTCAGACTCTTGATCTTTCCTATAATAAGTTTACTGGTCCACTCCCGGTGAGGCTTTCCTCCTTGGACCGGCTCATTACTCTTCGGCTCGAATGGAATGGTTTCAATGGAAGTATTCCTCCTTTAAACCAGTCATTCCTTGAGGTCTTCAATGTCACGGGGAACAACCTGACCGGGCAAATTCCAGTTACCCCTACTCTCTCGCGTTTCAACACGTCGTCGTTTTCCTGGAACCCAGATCTCTGTGGCGAGATCGTTAACAAGGCATGTCATTCACCCGCTCCATTCTTTGAAACTTCCAATGCCACTCCGCCACCATCTATCCCTTCCGTCCAAAGCGCACAGTCACAGGACGTACTTCTCTCTCCAGTGGCTCATGTTAAGCACAAGGAAACCGGTATGATTTTGGGGCTTTCAGTCGGCGCTGCAGTTTTAGTAGCCGGTGTTTTATGTTTCTATGTAGCTGCTAGAACCCAAAGAAGTCAAACTACGTCGAAGCGGGCAATGCCGCAGTTCGAAACCGAAACTAATTTTTCCACAGCTTCCGCAATTAACGACCGAGTCGACGGGAAGGGCGAATTTCTAGCCAAAGTGAAAGAAAGTGAAGAAATGCCAAAAACCCATAAGAGTGGTAATCTTATATTTTGTGAAGGGGAAGCAGAATTATTCAACTTAGAGCAGTTAATGAGGGCTTCGGCCGAGCTGCTCGGCAGAGGCACATTGGGAACTACATACAAAGCAGTGCTCTGCAACCAGCTCATCGTAACGGTGAAGCGTCTTGACGCTACTAAGACCGCTGCGACGAGCAGTGAAGTGTTCGACCGGCATTTGGGAGCAGTGGGTGTGCTTCGTCATCCCAATTTGGTACCAGTTAGGGCATACTTCCAAGCCAAGGGAGAGAGATTAGTGGTGTACGATTACCAACCTAATGGCAGTCTTTACAACCTCATTCACGGTGAGTAAGCTTATTAAGCATTTACTTGTTGAAATTAAGCTTATTAAGCATTTACTTGTTGAATTTCCTTTCTGGGTTTGATCAATTCACGAGTGTGTTCACGGTTCACGAGTCGAATTCAGAAATTTTGACGTTGGTGGGTCCGGTTGGGGTAAAAAAAAATGTAGAGGGTATTTTTTTTTCTCTCTTTCATTTTCGATGTGTGATTACGAGATTATTTATGGAATAGTAGATCTCTGTCTGCCAATGGATGAGTCGGTGATGCTGGCTGGTTCTGCACTTCTGCCAAACTCTGTTTTAATAATAATCCTTCCGGCTGTATGTGCGATTTTGCCAATGCTGGCAATGACGTCAAAGAATGGACCAAATCTCGTTGCCTGGCTGTGAATTAAATCCAAATTTCAGTATATTGGTGGATTACAGCCACAGGGTAAATGTGCATCAGTACATGGCCCCTTTTCCCATTCCGAAAGGTTGCAAATTTGTCTTGCATTGTAGATTTTGAATTGTTACCAGACATTGCATATGGGAAGTGTCCAAATAACATTGCAGAATATTTGTTTACGAATAATACCAACATTCTAGTTTCTGGCATCAAGTTTAGTTGGTTACTCTATATCTTGGATAGCCAGTATGGTGATTTTTTATTGGATTATATTTTAGTACGAGTTCCTTTCTGTTTTGATGCATCGCTCCCCCCATATTCTTGGCATTAGAATTCTTTATGTCACTCGTATTGTTATATCTACAGCTTTGCAGGAATGCTAATCTAGTCGTGGATGTGAAGCCTTAATCAAACTCTATTAGCTGTAGCATAATGTTGGTAGATGTTGAATTGGTGTACGAGGGGAGGGAAGGGGTATTGAATAAGGATGATTTAGATCTTAGAGGACATGTAGAAGAAGAAAACCTGCAAGTTTTTTGTTTGACGCTTCAAAGGGAATAGTTGAAGAAGCTGTATTAGTTCTAAATTGCACTTTTGTCATTTCGTTTTGATTTCATTACTTCTAACCAACTGTGTTGGTGGGTAGGTTCAAGATCAGCAAGGGCTAAGCCTTTACACTGGACATCATGCTTGAAGATTGCAGAAGATTTAGCTCAGGGCATTGCCTATATACATCAAGCTTCGAGGTTAATCCATGGCAACTTAAAGTCTAGTAATGTTCTTCTTGGTGCAGAGTTTGAGGCCTGTCTCACAGACTATGGGCTTTCTGCTCTGGCAGAGGCCTATGAAGATCCAGATTGTTCACGGTACCAAGCCCCAGAAACTCGCAAGTCGAGCCGGAACGCAACCCAGAAGAGCGATGTCTATGCCTTCGGCGTCCTTTTGCTGGAGCTTTTGACAGGAAGACATCCTGCACACCATCCATTTCTTGAGCCAACTGACATGCCAGAATGGGTGAGAGCAGTTAGAGAAGATGATGGTGGGGATAGTAACCAACTTGGGATGCTTACTGAGGTGGCTAGCATCTGCAGTACTACATCACCTGAACAGAGGCCAGCCATGTGGCAAGTTTTGAAGATGATACTGGAGATTAAAGAGAGTGTCATGACAGAGGACAGTGAATCTAGTGGCTTTTAAACGGTTCTTTGACCCCAAAATGAAGAAGAAGAGAAACTTATCAACTGTATATTTCCATTTGACTCGGTCAAAATTTTCAAATATTTGAGTACAAGGAAGAGAATCCCATAATAATCATAATCCATGCGGAGACTTTGATGGAGTTTTCCGAGAATCTCAGATTAACGTCTTCAACTTGAAGATTGAGAGTGGACAAAATCATCTTACGGTGTTTTTGGGAAGAGAGAAACATTGGTTGTGTCTGTTGGGAAGAACTGGAGCCATCAATGTGTAGGCTTCAGAAATGGCCTTGGAATAACAAAAACAAGGAATTGTAATTACAATCTTTCAACGTGTTTTCATTGTAATTTAACAAGATTTTATTGTTTTTGTTTAATAGGGTTTCGGGAAGCCTGTTTTGTGGTGTGTAGAATTAGGTGGTAAGAAAATGACATCTTGACCTTATGAAACTTAAAATGCAGTGTAAGTGACTGACAGCTAGGTTTTGTTTGTTCAGCTCTCTTGGTATTAAATGCAGTCATTGATGCAAATTCAACACTTGATGTTGGTTTGATATATCAAAAAATAGTTTTATCTTTTACAAATATCACCATTTTTTTTTTTTTTTTTGTGGAATTTGAGCCACAACTACAACAGAGATGGAATAGGACTGCATAGATAAAACAGAATTGTTTGGCTACTTTTGATAATTATACCCAGCACTTACTGGCTTGAGTTTTATAATAATAACTAAAAAGCCAATGCCAACATTATCTTTGTCTTATAAATTGAGAAATCAAACATTGTGTCGTACCATATGTTTGTGTATATAGGGACTGTTCATTTTCTCCATGGGCCAATTCTTGTAGGGTAGGAGCTGAATTCCCGTTTAGGCTGAAGACGAGAAGAGAGAATAAAAAAAAAAACCTTCTGTGCTAAACGAAGACGGAGAACATATTCCCGTCCTCACCCATGTCCGAACCCCGCCTGATACCAAAACTATGAGCAGTACACATTTACATTCACAGGACTGAAGACTTCATATTCAAAGTTTATAAATGGACTTTATTTAATATATGCATTTTGAAAAATTTAAATCTGGATCTCATAATGCTTTTGAAATTAATTTGATATGAAAAAAGTATTCAATGTTATATATGATTATGTATGTTGTGAAGAGAAGACATATTATGTGTTGTGTTGTCAGATATTGAGACTGAAGCCAAAATATGGTAAACTTGAAATGTGTATAAAAACAGGGGTGATTTGGGTGAATGTTGCTTCATTTTGTTTGCATAAATTTGCAAAACAAGAAAAAAATAATACAAAAAGAACAGTCTTTTTCTTTTCTAATAATTTGGTGATCAGATGTGTTTTGAAAAGTGAGTGGCGGTTCTTCCACACTCAATCATTGACCCATACACATATTATTACACTAAATAATTAATATTATAAAAACATTTTAGTATTCATTTTATACAAAACAAAAGAAATCAATGAGTTATTTTTCAGGAAAAAAAAAAAAAAAAAACTAAAAACCAAAAAGAGTTATCAAATAAGATGTTTTTTTAGTCAAAAACATTTTGGAAAACTAAACAAAAAAAAATAAAAAATAGTAAAAACATATATGGATTTTGTTTCGAAAATCATTAAGTTAGAAACAAAAAGTAGAAAATTAAAAAATTTAAAATCATAAATTAAATAGTCCCAAAAATCATCAACTTTTATATTTATAAAAAACTTAATTGTAACTAGCCCAACATATAGTTAATATGTTTCTAATTTGATTTCGAGTTTACGTCAGTTGAACAAAAATTGTCTCATCCTAAATTCTTTACTACAAGATATGAGAGGATGAGAGATCAAATCTTAAACATCTAGTAAAAATGATTTTTTTTTAAGCACACAAACAAAAATCGAAACTAAACAAGACCCATATGGCTTACACAATAACTATCACTCTCCAAAATCGGTGGGAACAACCTTTACCCACCCACCTGCCACTACCAACATTGGTCGAAGGCCACTTAGCAATGCAATGAGCCACACCATTTGAAGATCTTGAAATGTAAGACACACCCGAGGCATTACTCGGATGGATGAGATCCTTAATTTTCGCCATAATAACCCTAACAGTGGAATTACTCAAGGAGTCATTTTGCAGATTTCTTTTATTATTGTTTATGAATCAAACTCAGTCCAAATAGGATGTAAATTCGTTATAGCACACACTTGAAATCCCAACAACAAAGCTTGAAGTAGCTAACACATCAACCAAACCCTCAAGAAATTTAGCCACAGCCATGGTCATAGCTCCATGTGATCTCTAACCACCACTCCTAACTCATCCCGCTGGAGAAGCCTCAGACGTGTCAACGTTTAGTTTGAAGGCACTACACGACGGTGGCACCCAACGATCAAAAGTCTGACAATCAGCCATTCGATGAGTCTCAATCCTCATGCCGAGCACCCAACCCCTCATCAAATAAGAAAAATTATATCCAAACAAAATGAAGCAACAACACCATTTGGAATTTATTAAAACCATATGCGTTATTATCCCCACCCGTTAAGGTAAGGTTGTTAGTTGAAAAACAATACAATGGGCCGTCTGGTTAAGCATTTGAAATTGGGCCATTTGGAATTTGGCAGTTAATTGTGAGCCCATTTGAGTTTTGAGGGACAATGGTTTTATCACAATTGAAGCAACCGGCCCTCTCTCTCTTACTTGGCCAGAGACTCGGAGGAAAAGGCACTCCGATGGACGACATGGCGAGCTACTATCAGCAACCGCCACCACCGCCACAGCCTTCTGGTCTTGAACCTCCTCCCTATCCCTATTACCAGGTGCC
The DNA here is from genome assembly GCA_037974625.1 of Cucumis cinereus. Lineage (NCBI taxonomy): Eukaryota > Viridiplantae > Streptophyta > Magnoliopsida > Cucurbitales > Cucurbitaceae > Cucumis > Cucumis cinereus. Next base: position 3,762,715 of record JBBPDJ010000023.1, on the reverse strand, counting down.
TCCTCCTCCTCCTCCAGCACCCCCGTCTCAGCATTACCTCTCTCAACACCCGCCCACCTTCGCTTCTTATGCCTTACCTCTTTTACCTCACACAACCTCCATCAATGAGGTCCGTACCCTATTCATAGCTGGTCTTCCTGAAGATGTCAAGCCCCGAGAAATTTACAATCTCTTCCGGGAGTTCCCGGGATACGAGTCCTCTCATCTTCGGACCCCCACGCAGACGACCCAGGTCTTCTACTTTGCAAAATTGTTGTTGTTGGTGTTGTTAAAATTTTTTAATGGATTTTTTCTTTTTCTTCCGAATGTGAATTGTTTCTGATTTGGGTGCCTGGGTGCTTACACTCTTTAAAATACGCTTAGCTTCTAGAGTCTGACGTCCGAGTAAATTGGTGGGCATTTAGTTGCTTTGGTATCAAAGATGGAGATTAATGTTAGGATTGTGCAAACAAAAGTCCCACATGAAGTGATTACAAACAAATACTAAATGATCATGGGTATAAGTTTGGGCAATGGCGTTTTGGGTGATTCCAAAAGCAAAGCTTCCACAGTTTATGCCGCTATATCACACCATTGTGAAGATTGGTGGAGGTTTTGTTGTCTTTATCAATCAAACTCCGGTCCATAGACAATTCTGGCTAGGTTCCTGAATGTTTCTGAGTCTCTGACTTTTGAAGAAGTTGAAGATGATAGTGGTTTAACGAAATTAGCTTGGACCTGGTTTTTTGGGGCTCATTTACCTAGATCTTTTCTTTTGTTTTTGGCACTCAAATGTTGTAGTGTTAGGCAGGACACAAAGTGTGTGCAACTAGTCCGGGCACTCATGGACTTAAAAAACAGAAGAAATACAAAGTTAAAAGTAAACCACAAACGAAGAAAATACAAAGTAAACTTATTTCTCAAAACTTAATTCAACATCCCTTGAAACTCACCAATGCCCACTGTGAGTTGTTAAACGAACTATAGATGTGCTGTGTCAAATTCTAACGGAAATGTCATTATGAATATTGATACCAATACTGCTGCTTATAGCCTAATACCAATGCCGATGTGAAATCTGATGCATATGTGACTCCATTGGCCTTACTGAGTTTTAGTGGGATGCCATTTTTTTACATTAACAAAATTTTAAAAAATTGACATGTCTCCATATCTGTGGTCTATCTTTGTCCTACATCCGTATCTGTGCTTCTTATGTTCTTGCTAGCTCAATGTGGGGACATTATTGACACAAACGGGGAGTCCTTCCTCCATTTGTCTTATTGTGAGAAGAGTTGTTTTGTTGGCTTGGTGGGGTGTGCTATTTTGTGGGATCTTTGGGGAGAACAAAATAGCAAAGTGTTTAGTGGGTTGGAGAGGGATCCTAGCAATATTTGGTTCTTTGTGTTAGATTTCATGCTTGTATTTGGGCCTCGGTTTTAAAGATCATCTTCCTCCACCTTTTTTTTAATAGTTCGAGCACCTATCTACAGTGGGTTCCCCTTCCCCCTGTATGCCTTTCTGTTTTTTGATTTAGTTTCAGTGAAAGCAGTTGTTATTATTTTAAAAAATAACTATATTTCTTTCTTTTGTATCATTTAATTGGAAGATAGTGGCTTGTACTATGGACGTATGTATTTTGTTGTCAGGACAGCAACCTGAAATATTTTATGGCAATGCTTAAACATGATTGCGTTATATTATTTGTGTTTAGAATCCATGTTTAAGTGTTCTCAAGTTAGTCGATGTACTCTTAGGTTTTGGGAATGGTGGGCATACGAATTAGTCTCTGTATTTTGATCAAGTCAAGATGTATGGAGACCATAGCATAAACTGAGATGTTAATATCCCATGTTTTCAACGGCAAATGCTATACTAATCTGTAGTTTCAAATCCAGTTAATATTGAAAATGAAAGCTTGGGGAGCTTTATTGGTATTGGTAAATGCAATTTACCAGCTTTTCATATTTTCCAACCTACAATCTATATGCTGCAATAAATTGTAGTAAATTTGTGCAAATACTATTCAGAAACGTGTACTGCATGCCTATGACTGTCACTTGAGCTTTTAAAAGATTGTAGTATTCTTTTTGCACTCTCATGAAATATCTTACGTATACAGCTTACCTATCACTGCTTGTGTTACTTTATTGATTAGTGTTATGCACTGATTTTCTTACAATTTTTTTGGTGTGGTTACAGCCATTTGCATTTGCTGTATTCGCAGACCAGCAGTCTGCCGTTGGTGCAATGCATGCTGTAAATGTAAGTGTACTTGTTACTTGCTTCTGTATTCCAAGTTCTTTTGTTAAGAAAACCATTTTGATGATCAAAGGAAGTACATAAAAGGAATGTGGAAGATGGGCATGATGGAGTGAGAAATGAAGTAAGAAGAAAAATAAAGAAGAGAGGTTGCGATGAATAAGTGGTGGAAGAACACAAGAAGACGACCTTAAAATTTAGATTTGTAAGAGAGGGTGATTCAGATCTGTGATAGGAGGGGGAGAGAAGAAGTGACAACGGTGGATGGGCAGCAACTGAGTGGAGAAAGAGGAAGGGGCCGGAGGGGAGGGGGAAGGGAAGGGCCAAAGGGGGTGGGTGGAGGTTGAGAGAGTTTTTTGTTTGTCTCTAAATTATTATTATTATTTTTATTATGCCACATAATCTCTGTATTGGAGCTGTTAACCAAGGAACTAAATTGAACTATTTCCTATGCTTTGGGGACTCAATTGTTTAATTTTAAAACCTAGGGACTAAATTGAGGCAAACCCTAAATCTCATGGATTAATTTATCCTTTTTTTTTCTTTTGCATTTTTCCTTTCAATTGGTTGGTTTTTCCTTTGAAGCTGCTAATAATAATTGTAACAAGGGGTTAGAGAGTGTTTTGGGTCACCTTCTTTAGCAGCTTATAAAATTGGAAATTGCAAGGATGAAGACAAAAAGATTTTTACTATGGGTTAATGTATTACAATAAATTATTGAAACAATAGGTTACTCTTTGTTGTAGGGCATGGTGTTTGATCTTGAGAAGCAGTCAGTACTGTATGTTGATTTGGCTAAATCTAATTCAAGATCAAAACGGACGAGGACAGGTACATATCTTGATCGCTGTTCTACTAAGAATTTATATTTATATTTTATTTAGTTGTATAACCAGTTTGAATATTTTCTTGATGTGTTCATCAAATCGTTAGAGGATGAAAGATATGCACCAGATAAGAAAGCTAAAGTATCTGTCATTTCAAGGAGTACTCCTGATCCTGGTAAGATGATTGCCTATCACTTTTTATGCTTGTAAGCTATTTCTTATACAAGCTCTTTTAAAAATAATAATAAAATAAAATAAATTCTCTGTCCTCTTGATGCCCCTTACGGTATCTATTATTGTGCTTATTTTTAATGTATAAAACTGCCCCCTCTGATTTATTTGAGGATGATTATGTGCTGTCTATACAAACTCCTGGGGTAAGGAGTAATTGATCAGTCACGCAGAGGACACATTATTCTAAAAGCTCATTTTGCACATGTTTTGCACGCTTGGGGCACTAGCAGGTCTTGGCAGCACTCACATGTCTGGAATGGGTAATTCTGCTTACAACACGATTGGTTATCCATCTGCACAAAGGTCATCTGCACTACTTAGCACATCTTTATTATTGAAATGGTTAATTACAAGCTTATGTGAAGCTTATACATTATTGTCAACAGTAATCACTAGTAGAATGTCTGAGGGCTTCAGTAGAAAGCTCTTACTATACGCTCCTCCTGTGTTAGGTTTTTAACTTTCGTATACCTGCTTCATTATGTTTCTTCTTCTAAGTTCTAACTAACTAGTACTTTCTATCATCAGCCATGGAAGCTTTGATAACAAAACTGTAAATGATACAGTGGCTGCAAATGTGGTAAGGCCCCTTTTTGTTACAATCTGTGATTCTTCAGTCCCTATAAGCTGCCATACATCCTCTCTTTGTGTCCCAAAAGCATTATATGACCAATCATTGAAATATTTATCCTAATATAAGTACCAAGTAATTTTTTTAACTCAATTATATTTATCAAATTGGGATAACAATTCGCACCATTAGTTAAAACTAATTTACTTTTCATTTTCTATCCACTTGAAATTGACTATGTATTTTCCTTTAAATTTTTATTGTCCAATGCCTCTCTATGGGCTCCATTGTTGTACTGTGATTTATCTTGATGAAAAGAAATATAATGGTTTTGAGGGTAGATAGGTTGTGGGAGTGGATATGTACACACTTTAATGCCTTCAAATTGGATCATAATTGATAATTTAAATTTTAAATTGTTTTCTTTTGTGTAGGTTGAATTCTTTCTTGTAGGTTGCTTTTTATTCCACACTTCTCTTTTGGCCTTTTTGTGGGTTTCTTTTTGTACGTTTAGTGAAAAGTTAATTTTCCCATTAGAAAATAATAGGTATACGCAGGCTTAACTACGAGAACCAGCATAGGGTAAAATTTATTTACCTTGAACTTCTAGAATAATATTTGCACGTATTTATTTGGTTTTTTATCATCTCTTTTCAAGAGGTGGGAAATGGGAATTCTGAGAATAATGCTGCGACCATATTAAATAAAAGAAAAAGCTGCAACCATAGTAACACTGGTGTACTTGAAGATTTTCTCATGAACAGAACGTGTAGAATCATAAATCATTGAATGTTGTATGTATTGCATTACAATTCTGCCATGGCATTTTATATTTAGGCATAAATACAGTCACCTATGGTGAAAATCATTGAGTTATGTTTGAAAAACCATTTGTAGCAAAATGTATTTGGTGAATCCTGTTAACTTTAGGTGAATTTTTCTTCACGTCCAGATTCCTCAAAATCCCCCATGTCCAACACTTTTTGTGGCAAATCTAGGGCCAGGTTGCACTGAGCAAGAGCTTATTCAAATTTTTTCGAGGTTAGTAATTTTAGTGAACGTTATTTAGGTTATGTTCTGAACATCTAAGAACATGCATCATCTGTTTCTTTGATAATTCCCACCAGATGCCCGGGATTCTTAAAACTAAAAATGCAGAGCACGTATGGAGCCCCAGTTGCTTTTGTTGATTTTCAGGTTAGGTGTGCCCTTCCTCTTCTCAATTATATTTTTGTCTAGCTGATGAATCTTTTTCTACTTAGCATTAAAATTCATGAATCAGACTCCATTCCGTGGTTTTTTCTAGATATGTGCAGACTGTCTGCACTAACGACATCATCACCCTTGTAGCTTTGTATTTTTTATATCCCTGAATTTTCACACGACATGTTGCTTTTTAGATACTCCAGGGAACTATTTTATAGGTGTAAAAATAATTTTTGGAAGTTGTATTTTGGTCTGTTGCTTGAATTGTTTCAAGTTCAGGCCATTAATTAAATCTTTCACGTAGTAGTTATTTAAAGTGAGACCAAGTTTTTTTCGATGGAAAAGGTATCTGGGTCTTCCATTGTTATGTTGTGTGACACGTGGAGTTACAATGTGTGCAGGATACGGCCTGTTCAACTGGAGCTCTGAACCATCTGCAAGGCTCAATTCTGTACTCATCACCTCCTGGGGAGGGCATGCGATTGGAGTATCCTTTTACTAAGTTTTTTTTTTTAAAAAAAAAATTATTTTTTATTATTCTTCTTTGCAATTGTACTGTTACTACATCATGTCTTCAAGTATTTTGCTTAACCCAACATTTAGATACGCAAAATCAAGAATGGGTATGCGAAAGAAACCAAAATGAATAAAAACAATTCTTGCAGTGAAGGAAGAAAATAGAGACCCCTCAAACCATGTGCGTACATGGTTCATGAAGGTCAGAGGTAGTGCATTACTTGTACTCTTATGTAGATGAGAAAATTAACAACATATAACATTCCCATATTTTTTTCATTGAATCAAATGCTGCCTTCTCAGTCTTAAACTTCAATATTTCATTTTATATCTTCAGAGCCCCCTTAGTTTTATACATTTATTACTGATAAAAGAGTATCTTTTCCACTGCACGTCCAGAAAAAGAAAAAAAAGAAAAAAAAAAAAAAGTCGTTTCCATTGGAGCCGGATAACGTAGATCCGTTTGGATATGTATTGTAATACTATGGTCAGCCCACCTAATGAGCGAGTTGCCAGTCAATTTTTTTTTTTTTTTGTGGTAAATTCAGCTTTCATCCCTGAATTCAGTGAATCATATCTAATTATGGAGCTTTAATATCATCAAATCCTTAATTGGATTGGAACTTCTTGTTGTAATAGAGTTATTCTTCAGACGTCATTTGGGTTTAGTGTATATATATCTTTTTAAAGGGTTTTTATATGTTATATATTTTTAAAAATGCTTTAAATACCAAATTTGTTTGGTTGCACTACAAAAATATTTAATTAATTACAATATATATATAGGGTATTTTTGAAGATTTTGTTTTGTCTTTATCTATTAATTGTTTTTACCTAATTAGTTTCTAGGGTATTTTCAAATATAGCAAAATAAATCAAAATATTTACAAATATAACAATATTTTAAATTTTAACTGTGATAGACACTGAATGAACGTCTATCATGGATAGAAACTAAAATATTGTTATATTTGTAAATATTTTTACCAGTTTTGTCATTTACAATAATTTTTTAAAATTAATTAACATCAAAATGTTGTTTTAAGGAAAAATTGCAAAAACCATCCGTAAAGTACGGTAGTTGTAATTACACTCAAACTTTCTAGTGTTGAATTGGAACCTCAAATAATATAAATGGAAACTATGATGAATCAGTAATTTTATGAATGATGAATCAGTAATTTTATGAATAATAATCAAAATGTATAAAACATTTTTAAAAATTGAAAATACAGCAAAATTTAACATTGGTAGATTTAATTGTTATATTTATGACTGTCTTTGATAAAAATTAAAACTCTGAGATAAGATAAGGATAAGGTATTATATCTTGTATTAGAAGATTTGGGATTTAAATCTAAACACTCACATGTTGAACCAAAGGAAAAAAAAAAAAAAAAAAAATCACCGCAGGGTGGCTGATACTTATTGTCCCATCTGCTGAGTGCTGACTTTAGTAGTTGTTTAGTATTTGTTAGGAAGCCATTGTCAAAGATGCAGACTCAAGCAATTAATGAATATAATAACTTATCTGTTTACTTACTTCGTTACACAAAACCCAGATTAATGTTCAAATTATTATGTTTTGAATCATGTGCTTAATGATGTTGTTTCCATAACAAGGTAATCCAAATACGAATTTGAAGTCAGTAAAATAATAGGTAATTGATGAATTGATATGTTTCTGTCTTTTTTTCAAACTTTATTGGAATGGGATTTTAATTTCACCCCTTCTAAGTTAGAAGTTTCAATGATATTAAAAATGTTGAGATCAAAATTGGGTAAATCAAATCAAGAAGGGAGATGATTTTTGGTAGCTTATTTGACATTTCATATCCATTGTCTCAACTTTTCAAAACTTATGCTCTTTATGTTTCACACACATGTGTTTTATAAGCTAAATTCATTGAACTAAACCACTTGTAAACGAGTTCTATTTCTTTTTTTTTTTTTTTTTTCTCTTTTTCAAACACATTATTATTATTATTATTATTATTATTATTATTATTATTATTAATCTTAAGGATTGTCATTGACTAGCTTATAAAAATTAAAGTAATTGTCAATTTCACACCACTTTATAAAATACATTGTGTTTTCTTTTAGAAACAGTTGATTCCAATTGTTATCATAACAAAAGAGGGCATTATGGTTAACACTTAAAATACTTTCTTCCCATTTTCTAAAATTGCTAAAATAACTTTGTCACTTTGAGAATCACTCTAAACACATAGTTTTAATCTTGGTTCATTAAATCACTCCTATATTAAAAGATTAAGTAGTTCTTTAGAGTATTTAATAGTTTGTCTTATAAAGTCTAAATGTCAATGTTAAACGTCAAATGAAATTTGAAGTGTAAAATTATACCGAAATTTTATAAGTTGAAAGTCAAATCTAATGAAAAACATTCATAATTCAAGACCCTTTAAAGTCCAATCCATCCAACAAGCCCATATCTACCTTATTTATTGCATTCTATTTTTCATTAATTAATTTATTTCACGATCCGCTTGAAATAATAACCAATTCATGTTTTTTTTTTCCTTCTTGAATTAACTAAATTCCAAAATTGATTAATTAAAAGTTGCTTTCAAATTTCCTTTTTTAAAAAAAACTCGCACCTACATATTGTAATTTCAACGCCTAATTAATCAATTATATGTATATATATACATATTTTTGTTTTGGTATTTACTTGAAAAAGTATTGTATATGTTATACAATATAATACTTTTTATATGGTTTAATATGTATATGTTTTTTTTTTTTTACCATTTTCCAAAGGAATTCAACCCATATATGTTTGAGTTGAGTCCAAAATTTACCCCCAAACAATGACCCTACAATATTTATCTCGTATTGTATACATTTGGTTAAAAGCAGATGTGTGGTACCATGTGCTTGGATTATTATGTCCACACCACACATCAAATTTAATTTGGAGTCAAACTAAATATGTATTTTTCTAAATTAAATATATTATTAAAATAATAATACGTCACGTAGTATTATAACCCTCATTTTGTAATTCTTTTTAATCAAAACAACTCGCCTAATGAATTATCCAAACATAACCAAACAAATCCTCATTAACTAAAATTTGACTATTTATTTATTTATTGCAACAAAACTTATTATGTAAAAGCTTCATATTAACAAAAATTAGGAAAATGATCGTTTTATTTTATAGCTGGTTTTTAGATATCATGTGTTGGATTTTGGATGTTATTCTTGGTGACTATATATTCCTTTGCTTGTTGAGTAGGCTTTTTAAGACTTATTTTATTTTGGCCATTATAGTTTTAGATATCCAAATTCAGTATTTCTAAATTCATAAATTTTAATAGATATTTTTTTTATAAACAAATTTGAAAAATAATATTTAAATAACAATAGAAAGATTTATTAAAAGCGTAGAAAATAAAATTATACAATTAAAATTTGTAGACCAAAATAATAAAGTCTATTCTGGTGACAGAGGACCAAAAGAAAAAAAAAACAGGGATTTTGAATTTTAGCAAACATAAGATATTTTAAAGAATTTCAAGGAATTTTCATATATATATATATATATATATAAAATAATAATAAGTTTATTTATTTTGTTTTTAACGACAGGATCAGAAAGGGAAATACCGAAATTGGGTCTCAATAATGAGCAACAGCAGCAAAGGGATTATTGAAAGAACAAAGCATGTCCCTCAGATATCGTTATCGTGAGGACGAAAAGTCAATCTCCCCCCAACGGTATCCGCCCACCGACCACCGACCGACCTTCCCCCTTCTTTCCTTTCTTTTTTTCCTTTAAATACCATTTTGGTTAGTTTTTAGGTTTTTGTAAATTTACTTTATAAACTTTCTATAAAATTCAAAATTACAAAGCGAATCCAATTGAAAATCAATTTTTTTCAGTACAATAATTATAAAGTGAGAGATTGAACCTTCCACTTTTTTAAAAAAAATATCATATCGATTACCATTTAACTAAGTAATTTACGTTAACGAATAACATTATTTTATAAAATTATGAGGTTTTAATTGATAGGAGGTGTTAATTTATACGATTTTAAGTTGAAATTTTAATATGAAATGGACAACCATTGGAAGTAATTAGTAAAATAATAGTATTAGGTGTACAATCAACTTTAACTTTAAGAATGAAAGTATAAAGTTTGTTCACAAAACAATGAAAGTAGAATGTAATATATATAAAATTAGAAGTCCACTTCAGCTTCGCACACAAAATGACAGTCACCACCCCACCCTTCCACCACCGCCACTACCACCAATTACATTAAATTATTCAATCAAACAAATACTTCATACTAAATACATACAATTTTTGAATCTGCCCCTACCCCCCCCCCCCCCCCCTTTTTACATATTAAATAATTAAATCAACAGAAAGTAATTCAAAATCAGGGTTTGACCTCTCACTATTTTATTATAAATTATATTTAAAACACATACCATTTCCCCCCCCTAAAATATTTGTATAAAACAGTAAAATACAAAATGAAAATATAATCAGATCAACTGAACCGGCCTTGTTCAAAATCTTGCGTATCTAATGACATAATCACAAACTATTCTCTTTTCATCTTACATAATTAAGAATTTAATATTTTATGTTGGTAGGTCTAAATAACAATAATAATAATAAAAAAAACATTTCCTTTCTTTCTTACTAAACTTTTAGTGATTGGTGTTTAATTTCAAAACTCAATTATCATCATTTTTTAAGTTTAATTTGAGTGTTTTACGCCAATAAAAAATATTTGAAGAAAACAAAATTATTTAAATGATTTAGAGATCAAATTAAATAAAGAACATATTTAATTTAAAAAGATAAAGTAGTGAGAGGAGTGTAAAGTATATATTTAACTAAAAAAGGAAACGTAGTGAGGAGAGAGTGTAGTGAAGTGTCACGTGACATACCACAATAACAAAAAAGTTTTATTGAAAAAAAAATGAATGTTTTAACGATGATTGGAAAAAAAAAATATAAAAAATAAATAAAAGCTGTGGAAACCTTTAAAGTAGGAATTATTCATTTTTATTCACGTTGCTGTGTGTACGTGTCTCAAACATAAAAGATTCAAACATTTAACTAATATTATAAAATTAAAGACTTTTTTTTAAAAAAAAATTATTTTCAATTAACACTCTTTCATTTTATTTTACAAATTTATGGTTGTTTGGTTTCTTCCTCAATTGTTTTACTCTATTTTTTTCCTTTTTAAATAAATTTTAAAACACAAAAACATAGTTTTCCAAATTGCAATTCTATTGATCTGTGTTTTTTCTTTTCCAAGTCATTGACGTATTAATAATCATAAAGTTTGTGATTCGGTTAAACGATATGTAATTAAATTTAGATTTAAAATTTAAAATTTATGTATTCCAATTATACTAACAAATATTGGGTTGTTTCTATTTTGTTTTTTTGTTTTTAAATAAACTTAAATTGTTAGGAAAAAAAATGAAGGGGAAAAAAAAGGGATAAACTTGTACACACGCTTTCATACGAGGTCTCCTTGTTTTGTTATTTAGTTTTTAAAATTATGTTTTGTTTGAGATTTGACTAAAAATTCAAATATCTAATGTTAAAAAGTTGAGAGTTAAAAGTATTTAAATATTTTTCAATAATTTTCTTATTTTAAACCATACAACTTTTAAACTTAGTAATTTTGGAAGGTTAAAAAAATATTTTAAAAACTTTAATTTTAAAATTAATTACTAAAATTGAACTATAAAAAATATGTAAATCAAAATAGTATTTAGAAAAAGATAATCACAATGGATAGCTATGAATTAAGTTTATTTGTAATAATTTTTTATTATTAATACGTTGATGGGTGATAGAGTATATCACTCATAAATTCATATATTTCTTAATGTTTGGATTGTTATAGCGACCTTTGGGTTTGATTAAAATACATGCAACTACCCTAGAAAAAAAAAAATAGTTTTTGAAAAATTAGGGATAAGGGGGGTGAGATTTTGTCGGTGAATGTCACTTTAGGCGCACATAAATATAAACCTCTTTAATTTCTAATTTGTTGAGATACGGAAAGGAAGAAAGAAATATCAACGTGGAGGGTAATTGAGATGACAAACTTGGTGGCAAACTACTACTAGGCATTAGTATTAACCTCAAACAAGAACAGGGCAAAAAAGAAAAAAAAAAAAAAAAATGGCCACTCCAAAACCAAACCCTTTTCTCTTATTCCACAAAATTCATACACATATTTTCCCTTTCTTTTTTCTATGAAGATTTCGATTTCGTTTACTTAGTTTTACTCAAACGGACACCTCAGATTTCGAATTGGGTCGCCATGGACGGCGGAGGAGTACCAGAAGCTACCAGAAAAAGATCAGGCCTCGAAAATCAGAGGCTCTACAAAGGGATAAGGATGAGGAAGTGGGGCAAGTGGGTGGCTGAGATTCGAGAGCCCAATAAACGCTCTAGGATTTGGCTCGGCTCTTACTCTTCTCCTGTCGCCGCCGCCAGGGCCTACGATACCGCCGTTTTTTACCTCAGAGGCCCTTCCGCCAGGCTTAATTTTCCCGAGTTGTTAGCAGGGGAAGGCCGTGGAATTACCGCCGGCGCCGGGGATATGTCGGCGGCTTCTATACGGAAGAAAGCCACGGAGGTTGGGGCAAGAGTGGATGCTCTGGAGAGTTCCTTAGGCCAACAGAGTCGGAACCATCATTCCCACACATCGGCATCTCCGCCAGAGACCAAAGGGTGCAGCGGGTTCTTGGATCGGGTGGATTTGAACAAATTACCCGACCCGGAAGAAGAAGATGAAGAAGGGGATGGTGAGTTCGAGTGGGAGAGAGTCGAGAGACACTGAAATGAAATTCAAACACAACAACTCAAGAATTGGGGATTTTTTCTCTTATTCAAAGGCGCCAACACGCGCCCCCGAGGTATGTCACCGCCGATCATCGTCCGTCCCCTGATTTGCCTCTCTCTATTTCTGTTTAGGCCGCCTCCATCTAGGGTTTTTTTTTTCTTTTCTTATTTTCTTTTTTTTTTTATTATTTTCTTTATGAGTTTTTTTTTTCCTTTCTTTAACCAAAAAGAAATTTTGGCCCATGTAGTAATATTATGATTATGAATGAATGTACATTAACTTAGGAACCCAGTTATGATAATGATGATAATGATCAAATTTCTTCCTTTGTGTAATTGGAATCAAGTTTAGAAGACTCAAAAAGAAAAAAAGTGAAGACTTTTTTTTTTCCCACCACTTTGTTGACAAATTAAGAGGAATGAATGGATGGATCGGATGGGCTGACGTGAGAAATCAAGGAGGAATTTATAAGGGAGAAGAATGGGAAAAAAAATTGATTTTCTCGAGAAAGGGATAGGAAAAAGAAAAAGAAAAAGTTGAGGGGGGGGGGGGGGGGGGGATGGAGTCTTGCAACAATTTAGAGGAAGGAGGAGGCAGCAGGGACCTACAAAAAGCAACCAATTGGGGCTCCTCCCTCCTTCCTACAGCCTCGGTCAGTAACCACTAAAGCTTGTATAACTACTAAAGTGATAAGATTTTGGAGAAGTTAGGTATTTTCTGGTTACCTACTGTTTCTTCGACATGATTAAATGAGAGGTTTTTATTAACCAACGTAAATTGTAAATTCAGACAGTTCCACTCCACACCCCTATTGATGTTTAGTACAATGTACCCACCCCAAGGGGAAAATATATATATATATATATCATATATATATATGATAGAAGTCAAATATTATAGAATGGTAGGGGTATTTTGATAAAATGAGGAGAGAAGGTAATAGTGTGGGGTTAGGGAGTTGGTGGAAATTGTAGTTGTAATTGCTTTGTTGTATGGTTGAGTTTTTCAATGAATTTAGTGTTGTAATTAGCGAAGGTGTTGGCAGACTCGATGAACGAATAGAATTAGAGGTTGGGTTTTGGTGATGTGTGCAGTGTTTTTTGTTTTTGTTTTTTTAAAAATATGTTTAAATCTTATTAGCTGTTTTCCATGGGGAAGAAATTCAATACTTTTGTTGGTAACAACTTTAGCGTACAGGACAATGTTTGGTCCAGAAATGCCGGAGTTGATAAAAACCTTTTTACTTTAATTGTTATTATGTAAATTATTTTAAAATTGGTTTTTGTTGGGGATGGGGTTGGGAACTTGGGATGTTGTTTCCCTCAATTATTTCAATAATTCATAAGTTTTATTTTATTTATTCTTTTTTTTTTTTTTTTTTTAAATATTTGAGAATGGATGTAGTGTTTGATTGAATGAACTGGAGACAAGGGTCCAGCTCCAGCCGGACGCTAAAAGGAAGCGCCAGTACAGTCGGTTGGTGAGTTGTGTGGCCGGTCCCAGCCTTCCCTTACAACGCCTTTCATTTTCTTTAACTTTCGTTTAACTTCTCAATTTGGCCGCCGTTCCAATCTCCACTTATCTTCGATTCAATTTGGTTCAAAAGTTTATAACTATTAGGCTTTACCTTCTTCTATTGCAAGAAGGGAACTAAAGACAATTAACATCTACAGATCAAATTGAAACAAAACTCAAATTTCATAAATAAAATTCCTACATTTTGAAACTCATTAGTGGTCGTTCAAGCTTCACTTCAATTGGATTGGGGTTGGGGTGTGTATTATATAGCACACATATTGCTTGTGGGCTTTCAATTATAATGGTTGGTACCACCAACCATTAATCACAATGTTAGTATTTTAACTTTTTTTTTCCCGATATTTACTATTTGAATAACCATAGTGGATAGTTTGATAGATTGATAAATCTAAAAGAGTGACTATTATATTCCATGTTAAAATCATCTAGATTCTAAACACGAACGGATACTTATTAGAGACTAAATTGAAATCAAACTAAGAAAAAAAGAAAATTTGATTGGTTAATTAATTTTGAGTGATGCAATGTTACTTGTGTTGTATTGTCTGGGTGTTCCACATCATCAATGTTCAAGCTGTAGGGCTGATCCAAAAATTGCAAAATTGGCCAAATGTGGGAATTTTACAACCGACACACATCAAATTTAGGTTTACAATGAATTAATGGGTATTTACTTTTGATTGAAATGGGTGGCTTTAATTTAAGCCTTTGAAATTGGAGGTCCAAAACCAATCAACCTCTTAATTAATCTAGATGATGTACTACCGTCCAAAGCCAAAGCCGAAGCCAATGGTACTATATTATGGTTACAAGGGTAGATTTGTTGTAACAAAATATTAATTGTTATAACTTTAGATACTTAGAATTGAAGATTGTTAGAATTAGTTTTGCTTCTACGGCAAGACGATGACACAAACTTGTTTTTTCTTCTTTGCTTGAGGAAAGTATTACTTAGATTTAAATTTTAATTATCACGCAAATAACAGGATTAGTTAATATGCTTATGCACTAATAAGTGTTGGAAAGTTCTAAATATTAAGGGGGACATTAAACCTTAGCTAAAAATGAAATGTGTGTGTATATGAAATTAGGAAATTTAATATAAATTGTTGTGTTTGGACATGAGACAGTGGTGTGGGCTTTTATATGTTTAGACAACTGGTCTTGTAACTCAATTTCAAAAATGCCCCAACACTTGCAAATATTTAGAAGTTGGTCCAGTTCCAAATTACAATCAAGCCCTGCCCAGCCAGTATAGTAGACACACATGCATGATTGCCAAAAAGAATAACAATAATCATCATTTATTCAATTAAATCAAGTTTGAAAAGAAGCTTTCTGTAGTCTTCTTCCATCTTCTATTTGGTTTCTTATTCTACGTGGTCTTATAAGTATTTTCAAATTTTTAATATTAATAATAGAAAAGTCTTTTTTTTCAAAAAAAAAAAAAAAAAAAAACCAAATATTTATTTAAGAATGATGAGATCCTCTCTTTTCGATTATATCATTTAGTTTGTCCCAATCATTCAAAAAGTCCTCTTTGGAAAATTGAAGTTGTAATCTTCCAAGGATAAATAATCACAAGTGATTAACTAATTAAACAATGTAATAACAAATGTCACACTAAAATATAAGACTTAATGTTTGTGCAATTCTTAATTTTTATGTATCCGCGTGGTAGTAAATATTACACTTTCCAAACTTATTATTTTTTTTTAGAATAATTTAGTAGAAAGATGTACATCCCCCAAAATTTTGAAGATATTTGGTTATATGTAATGACATCTACGGCAACTCTAAATAACGTGATTTATTGTTATTCCTAAAAAACTGTTATTTATTGTAATTCTTAAAAAAAAAAAAAAAGAAGGTAAAATTAATTAGAGGAACTATATTCATCCTTAAAAAAAAAAAAAAAAAAAAAAGGAGAAGAAAAAGAAGGGAGCTCAAAATTGAGTTAGGGAAAATGTATTTAAGTGAGCTATTTGACTCACCATCAATAATTTTAACAAAATAATTAAGGTGTTTACTGATATATATTTTAGGTAGTGTATTTAAGATGCATAGATAGGTTTTTAAGAAAATTTTTAATTACTTAAAAGTAGCTCGAAGATGTTTGGAAAAAACACGTTTAAAACGCTACAAAACTTATTGCAATTAAGATTTAATTTTCCCACCAAATTGTATTGGTTTGAGATATCAAAATGAATAAAAGTATCCAAATATTGGACCATTGTTAAGTCTAATGTAAGTTCCACTCATTTTTACAATGATATAAGCATAAACTTTAGAGTTCTGTTTTTAGTTTCACTTTTAAAAAAAAAAAAAAAAAAAAAAAACTCATATTATATTAATATATAGAGATAATTATTGTGTTTCACCTTGATCTATGTATATCTTGATACTGTTACATGACAATAAATAGAAGTAAGTTTCAAATAGTGGTATGATTAAATACAAAAAAAAAAAACATTATTATTATTAAAACTTGTGGTGAAAAAAATGAGAGAGAGAGAGAGTGGAAAAGGAAACATTAGATCCCCACCATGTTATTGTTGTTTTTTGGAAATGACTTATTACCTCGTATGAATCAGCCATGTTTGTGTTTTTGTTTTATGTTTTTTTTGTTTTTGTTTGTTGAATTATGAGAGCAAAGGAAATGACAGGTAAAGGGTTGTTGCCATATTGCAACACAAACACCAGAAGGGGGGTTTGGGCTTTTGGAGTTTAGGGTTTCATTTTAGAATTAATTGTTTACTATAATGATATGGAAAAATGGGTGGGGATGGTCCATTGCTCCTTTCCCCTTTGCTTCTTCCTCCTTTTCTGTAACTTCACAAAAACAAAAACCATGTACCTTTCTCTTCTTTCATTCCACCATTTTCCATTCTTCTCTATTTATTCATTCAATAACATTGTTTATTGCTTCAATTACCATTTCACCTCACATTACTACACATTACCTTCTTTTTCTAAATGGTCTATGGATTATATATTTTCATCTCTCCATTACATAATTTGCAAACGCAATTGATATATTAATTTAATAACCACAAGTACAAAATAATAACAAAAATGTAGGTTAGGTTTAATCATATATACCAACTTTTTTTTTTAAAATCAATCCATTCATCTTTTCTAAAACTGCAACTTCACTTGGTTCCAACAGCAACTTTTTTCAAACCGTAACTTTATAACTTATAATTTTGTTTGGTGTATACAATAATTATGTGAATAACTATTATAGATGGATGGTTAAGGTGCATAATTTCATGCTCAAAGTGTTAATTTAATTGTGATGTTTATTTACTTTTTAATCTTATTATACAAAATGCAGGTTACGATAATCACGTACTGATACAATTTATATGTAATATTTGTTAAAGTAAGCTTAACTTAATAGTAATTAACACGATCTTTCATTTTAGAGGTGAGAGATTCAATCTCTCTATTCTCACAATAGTTATACTAGGAAAAAAACTTACAAAAAATATTTACGAAAAAGACTTTACCAGCAATATTAAATGCTAGTGTGTTGTTTGACAAGAGTAATGTCAAAGTCATATATAAAGCACATTTTCACTTAAGTAAGTTTGACTCAATTCAAAAGGCTAGATGTTCGATTTCCACTCTAATCTTTATTGTACTTAACAAAAAGACAAAGTTCAAAATGTTCACTTTAAATAAATGAAGATCAAATTTGAGGATGCCTTGCTTTTTTTTTTTTTTTTTTTTTGTGTTGGTTACAATTATATTTAGAGTTTAAAGTCCTTGGTATTATATTTCAATTAAGAAATATATATAAAAGGAATTTTAGTTTGGTAGAAAATGTGGTGTATATATATTCTAAAAATTAGAATAGCATGGAATGAAAAAATAAAAATTCAAAAATAATAAAAAGAAAAGACGCAATTATTTCTCCTAACCCATTTACACAACTTTCTTTATGGTAATGATTGCAGTCCTAGATTTTGTAGATTCAAATAAGCTAACGTTACCCATATTGATATGACAAGGTGATATATTATCACTATCATTATTCACTTATTAAATCATGAATTTCTACCATATGTTTTAGTTTATATTGGTGTTTTGTTAATTTTATATTAATCAGTATTTAAACAAGGTGTACCTCTAAACTTTGGGATGTGTTAATTAAAATCTCGAACTAATAGTTGTATCAATTAAATTCTTTAACATTTGTATGTATATCAATTTACACTATTTTTTATATTTCGTCTAAACACTGCGTATTTATATGAATCTTATTATTTGTGTCATTTAAATCCTTCAAAGATTTTTTAAAATTTCTGATTGAATTCAGACCACTTAAGTGCGTACTTTAAAGAATAATAAATCAAAATAGACTTAAGTTATTAAATCGTGTGAAGAAAATATTGTTTCTCAATGGGTAAATGTAAAAGATAGCAATTCAGAGATAATAATCAAGTGTATAACAAAATATTAATATTAAAAAAAAAATGATATATTTTTATGGTCTATAAGTGATATACCATCAACGATATAGTTTATAAATTAGAAGGGAAGTGTTAATTTGAAGGCAGAGAATATAAGATGGTAAGAGTAAATTATTAGGGTGAATAAGAGGATTAAGATATTTGGTTAAAAGAAGTAAGAGTTGAACATTAATAAGCTATGGTTGGGAACAAACCCTCTTAACTAAATTCATGCAAGCAATTGAGAATTGCAGAAGTTAGTAAATGGTTTTGCATTCAATTTTATTGCAAATAATCAGAAAAAGTCATAAAATAGAGACTTTCATAATTTTAGTACTATGAAACTACAAAGTACCCAAACATTTGTACTATTCCTTCATCCACTTCAATATCATATTCAATGATTCCTCCATTATTTTTCAGATATATAAATTTTTTATCATTTTTTTTTTCTTTTTTAGATATTATACAAAGTAATAGAAACAAAACATTTTCCATGTTGTTTCAATAAGGGTTTCATATTTTTATCAATAAACAAATAAATTATTGAATATCAAATGTGACATATATATATATATATATTTAAATTTGTGATGGAAATATTATGTAAAATTATTCTATTGAGGGTTCACGGTAAATAATTATGAAATAGGAAAAGAGTATATATAGAAAAATAATTAAAAAAAATGTTGTTAAATAGGAAAGGGAAAAGAAAAAGATAGGCACGTGATTGTGATTTTGCATTAAATTAAATACAACTGGCCTTTACAATAATGTAAAAAAAAAAAAAAAAAAAAAAAAAAAATCTTGAAATGGATATGCATCCTATTTCTATATATAGCACTTAGCTGTTGTCCATTTGAAAAAAATACCCAAAATTCAAAATCCAACACTAACAAATGTACCTCTTCTCCCAAAACCAAATATTTCACTCAAACCAAGGATATTCATCATTAATTTTCCACATTTTGTTTGGTAGTACCAAAATCCCCTACAATCCCAACCAAAATTTAATATATCAATCTCACCTTTCTCATAATCTTTTGAATTCGCATGAATAAACAAAAGATAAAACAAATAATGTTAGATTTCATGAATTAACCTATTTTTTAACGTCATGATTAAACACCCTCCTATATAAATTAAGAAAATGGAAACATAAATAAAATTTTCATCTAAAAGAATCATAGTTTTCTAACCAAAAATAAAAGAATTAAAGATAAAGTTGATGTTAGAGATGTGAAAAAGTCAAATACTTTGTGGGTAGATTGTCAATTTTTTTTTTATATATATAAATAAGAAGATTATTATGAACAAAAACCTTCGGAATAGAATCTAAAAGCAAGAACCTCATATCTCAATTTAAATTTAAATTTAGCAGAGTTTTAAAATTGTCAAAGCGAGAAAAAAAAGAATCTAATTGTTATTTATAAAAAAAAGGTCCAAAGAAAAAAGAAGGACTAATTATCCAAAATGAGGTTGACTGAAATCTAGGGCTACTTTTTTTATTCGAAAATGAGGACAAGTGTCATTATTGCAAAGGTTGCGTTCTTATCCTCAAAAAACTAAAACTTTTTATTGAGTTTTGAGAAGGCACACATGAAAGACACCTCTCTTATTCTTCTCACCTTTCAAAACTCAACAATTTGTCGTTTTCCTTTACTTAATAATTAATTATTAACAACTAACCCATTTTATTATCGCTAAATAACAAATTTTTTTAAAATATTTACAAAATATATCTAAATTTTAGTTTTTATCAATAATAGATATCGATAGACATTGATAATTTTTACGATACACACTGATAAAAGTTGTTAAATCTAAAATTTTGTTATATTTGAAAATACATCTTTATTAATTATTAATCTTTTTTTATTGTTTTTTATTTCCTCCTTTGGATTCCTCCATTTGCAATGGGATTACTCTTTCTTCTTTCTTTTTATTTTGCAAAAACGTAATTATATCCACAAAACATAAGCGTAAAATAAGAAGTAACTATAGAGTTACTCTGCAAATTTATTATACCACAATTGTAGTAATTTCGTCCCAATTTAATTTAGAGCTACAATTCAATGTTTGATTATATTAAAATTCTTTGTTTTTTACTCTGAAAAATTATTACACCCCAATTATAGGGTACGGAAATAAAATTGGTAAAAGAAATAATATCATTGTCAAACAATCTTTAGAAAACTAAAAAAATCGAGTGTTAATTTCAAATAATATAGTATTTGTCAATAATTGATTTAGAATTTTTTTTTCTTTTTAAATTTAATAATTTGTGTGGAGATGTAAATTTCAAACTTCCGATCCAACGACTAAAAACATGCAAATGTGGTAACAATCAAACTCTATTCAATTTGGAAATTAACTTTTTCATGAAGAATTAATTATTCTCATCAGTTAATCTCTATGAAAGAAAATGTTTGAATTTAAACTTTTAATGATTAACTTAAATGTTAATCAAGACAATAATCACAATAAGCATTGATTTATTGATGTGTTTTCTACATTATTCTACATCTTATTATGTTTGTAGCTATTTTTAGTTGCTATATCTACAATACCACATCTTTATTAGGGTTTACCAAATACCTGAGAGATTAATTAAGAAAATAATTTTGAATGAAGCAAGGTAAATTGTATAAGATTGAAAGTTAGGTCAAGGGTACCAATATTTTTTTTTTTACTAAATTACCATGATATTGACACATATTTCAATGCATTGAGGTTAGAAAGTAAAGTACAATAATGATACAAGTTTAGGAAAGACAAATGTGTGGACATGCATACCATCTTATTTAACTCATTTGGAAATTGATGTGATCAAATTTTGATCCAATTAAACCATGCCTTACGTTTTTCCTAAATTTGACTTGTCTTTACATTTTACTTTTAGACACAGCCAAATTCCTTTTGTGACATACATACATACATTTATACTTATATATCCAATCCAACAATTTTCTCCCACATTTCCCTTTTTTATATATATTTTACTCCAAATTTATTCCTTTGAGTTAATGCATAAATAAGTAATCTTCAATTA
This sequence comes from Cucumis cinereus, assembly GCA_037974625.1. Classification (NCBI taxonomy): domain Eukaryota; kingdom Viridiplantae; phylum Streptophyta; class Magnoliopsida; order Cucurbitales; family Cucurbitaceae; genus Cucumis; species Cucumis cinereus. Next base: position 3,741,209 of record JBBPDJ010000023.1, on the reverse strand, counting down.
GTTTGATTTTAAGTCAAGTTTTATATCTCCTTCTTTCATACAATGTTTATGTTATAAGCCTTCTTTTAGTTTAGATTAAAAATGGAAAAAATACTTCAATCAATAAATAAACACAACTTTCTTTTCGTATTAGTTAATCTAATGTATTTATTGATATAAACAAATATATATATACAACTACCTAACCTAATGTATTTTATTCACTCTCAATTAATGCCATTTTATTTAATGAACACACACACACACCTCTTTCAATCATTGTACTATTTCTCTTGAATTTACCCTCATCTGTAATTTCACCTTCACTCAATGGAAATACTACAATTAAGTTGGCTACTGATCAACAATGGGAGGTAAAAGAAATGGAAAGATAAAATGTAAATTTGGGAGGAGATGTAATAAGCAAATAAAGGAATGTTTGGGGGGTTAAAATTAGGGGAGAGATAGAGAGGAATAATAGAGTGGGCCTAGTGGGCTACTCCAAGAAAGTGAGAGGTGGGCCTGGTATGGGCCCACTCTTACACTTGCAAAATTCACCTTCCGATGTCTTAGCCTCGTCCCCCTTCCATTATGGGAAGGTCGCTCACACGTTTCTCACGAGACATACAATTTAGGTTTTTTTTGGTTCGAATTTTTTGGGTCTCATCTTAGAATTTGTCGGCTACCGATGACGTGGCTTCTTCTTTTGGCTGACTATGATTATTATTATTATTTATTATTATATAGCCTCACCCTCTCTTGTTTATTTCAAATAATAATTAATTCTCACTACCTTTTCTAAACTACTCCTTTTCTCTCTCTTTATATATATATATATATATATATATATATATATATATAATATATCACTGTTAATTGGAAATTGGTTCTTCTTTTTTGTTTTTAAATCACGCGCCTACAATTATAAACTGTAGATGTGGAGCATCTAGTCCCAACTCATTCTCTCTATTTTATATTGTAATTTTATGTTCACAGAATATTGGAAAATTATTGCGATTTATGTATTATATAATTCAGATAAATTATTTCCAAAAATAGAATATAATATTGTGAATGATGTCAAGGATGATGCTATCTCTCTAAATCCTACAAATCTATTGTTTTATCGTATGGTCGAGATGCCTTTCAGAGGTTTCTAGTCAAGCCCTTTAACTACGCGACTTATGTTGGGTGTCTTACACGCGCCTCATTTTTCTTTTCTTTTATTTTTTTTAAAAAATATTCCCTAACAACTTGTCTTATCTATTTTTAGTGAAACAATATAAAGAAACTTTTTTTCTGTTTATTTTTTTAGAATGGCTGTGTTACTTTATCAAGTGAGCACTCAATTATGGATTACTTTTTATTTTAATGCTTTCTTCCAAATGAATTTAATATATTTTATTCATTTGTTTCGTGAGAAACTTTCAAAAGAATCTAGATACATTGCTTTTTGTGTGTATATTATGTATCCCGTTTAGTGAGATGCAAGGGTAAGATGTCATTTCACGTATGAGTATAACAATATCATTTGTTTGCAATTACAACTTCTTTGAAATTGAGGTTGAATATGTGCATAGTACTACAATAATGCATAAGAAGATATGGATCTACTTTTGTTTAATAAAAAATTAAAATCTTTCATCGTACGTTTATTTTGTATTTAGATAAATTTTCATTGTTTTGAAAGTTATCCCATTTGTAATACGTGTAGAAAAGTTGGAAGTGGGGACAAAAAGAAAAAATAAATTTAGAAATTTGGTATCCCTATTCCTAAAAACCTAGTTTAACTTTAAATCTTGTGCGATAAATATTGACATCTATGTCTATTAGAATTAGATATTTAGTTAAATAATATCGATAAACATGTAAAACGTTTGGTAGGCATTGAAATTTTAACACGTGTATTTTATAGTATGTTGAGAAGGTATATATATTATGTGTATATTAAAAGAATGAAATGGGTGTAACTTAAAATGCAATTAAGAAGTAAAATGAATTATGATACGGTAGTTAAGGTAATGATTAAAGGTTAAGAATAAGAGAAAGAAAAAGAGAAAGGTTGAGGGAATTCAATGATTGCTCAAAAACCAGAAATGTAGAAGTTGGATATATTTAGCAAATCCATTTGCCAATTGGGAAAGAACAAAATTGCATACAGAGATTAAAAGAGGAAAATTAATTATATTAATTCTTTTTTTTAAAAAAACAAAAATAAATAAATAAAGAAAAACAATGTAGAGAAGAGACAGAGAAGCGCGTGGGAAAGGAAATACGAGGAAGAAAATAGAGACAGGAAGAGAGCATTGTTTAAACTTTTTTAATCTCACCTTCCATGTCAAAAATTGAACCAAACAAACCATATTAATTGTTATTAACCTAAATTTATTTTCCACAATTACCAAACTTAACTTTACAAAAATATATATGAATCTAAACACATAATTGAAGACATGTAATGATGATATTAAAATTCCAAAAAAAAAAAACTTGTTTAAATAAATTGATATTTACACACCACACACACATGTTATATAACGTGTGTAACCTATCTTACGATAATTAATTGCGTTTTGATCACACTTTATAATAGAAAAATTAATCACAAATCTCAATCTCAAATATGTAATTATATCCCTTTAAAATAGTTTTCAATTCTATTTTTATTGATTATCACATGAGACTCACACCATCTTTTAACTTTGTTTTTATTTTCTTCACAATTTTTTATGAAAAAATTTGAAATTATTCTTTATTAACTTTATCAGATTTAACTCTGTTAGTAATAGGGAAATTTTTTTTTTTTTTAAAAAAAGTACAACATATGAAATTTAAAGATAGTAAATGGGTTTGGTTGAATAAAGTATATTTTGCGTAAGAACCAGTAGGAGTGTGACAAGTTTGAAGAATTAGAATTTTGATTAAATAGATAATTATGAGAAAGAAACATATATATTGTAAAAGACAAATTTAAATGGTTGGTTTAATAATATATGTTGAAAAGGAAAAAAGAAAGGTGTTTGTGCCTAAATTATATGTAGACAACCTTTTCCCATTCTCTCTGTCTATCTCCATTTGAAGGCAATCTTCCATTTTTTATTTCAGACAACCTAAGGTTCATGATTATATATTATTATTTGGAATTGTGCTACAATGATGATCCTATAATCAATTAATTCCCTTTTTTAAGAAATTTGAAGATAATTTATTTTTGAATTTATAAAGGACTTACTTAGCTTGTAGATAGATAGATAGATTTGTTGAATGGAGGAGATGGATTGTGTGAAAATATAGAAAAGGTGTGTATGTAATTGTAAATTAGAAATTTAAGGTTGGTGGAGAGTAAAAAGTGTTAAAAAAAAATAGTGAAAAAGTTAATTTAAACTGCTAACTCATTAATTTGTTTTTCAACCTCAATAAGTAACTATTTTCTTTTATTAAAAATAATAATAAAATTAGTAACTATTCTTATTAGAGGTAAATTTGGAAATACTCATCTAATCAAATACCAGTATTTTCAATTGAGATTTTAATCCCAAATTAATTACTTAATCATGTGTTTGGTTTAATTTGTTTAATTTTGTTTTCACAATCTCAAAATATTATATTTTATTTTCTTTGAATACTTTCAAGTTTATTTTAAACCGTTTTTTCTATAAAAATAAATAAATAAAAACAACGTATAAAAAATACCTTTTTTTATTACGTGAATTCAAACATGTCAAAATATTTCAAGAACTTAGGATGATGTAGAGACGGCTGGATTTACCAAAATAGCCTTATTCATTTTTAAGTCAAAATGTTCATTAAAAAGAGTATTAACTGTCCTAATTTAAACTTTCAATTTTGTAACTAGAGATTAATAGGGAATTATTTGAATGAGAAGTTCTCATAACAATTCTTCTCAATTATTCATTAAAGCAATTTATTAATGAGTATTAAAATACAACCCTTGACTTGACACTATATATAATTTACTTATTCAATTTTCTTTATGTTGAAGTGAATTTAATTTAACAGTGATTAACATGATCTTTTATCTTCGAAAAGTGAAATATTTGAAATGCATGTCTTTCCATCGCTAACACATACTCAATGTTCCTTAAACGATATAGGGCAATTTATCTATTTTTTCTTTTAAAAAAACAACATAGCACATCTCATAATATCTCAATAAATAATTGTGATTGAACATAGTAGGATCACAACTAAAATAGATTTAGAATAATGATAATGAAAAAGAAGAAGAGAGAGAGTAGAAGATAACAATTTTATGTGAAAACTTTTCAAATAAATTAGGGTAAAAGTCATGGACAAAGAAAAAAAAAATTACTATATAAAATAGGAGTTACAAACTTTATTTTTTTATAGGGAAATAAGAAGTCACCTTATAGTAAGAAACTTTATCTATTTTAATCCACATTTTGCTCACTTGTTGGAGATTTTGAGATGTTTTTGACAACCATAGGTTAGTTTATAAATTTGGTCATCAAGCAAATCCAATAACTCTAATCCGTCCATGATAGATTTGAAGGATCCAATGGCTCAAGTGAGCCATTGTTATTGATCATGGACAAAGTATAAGATGTTATGGCTCAAAATTGTTGAAGAGTGAAGATTATGTAACAATCTTGTCATAAACAGAAACCATTATCATTTATGAGGAGTGTTAATTTTTGATGAAATAACATTATGGAGATTTGATGAGCAACATGTGTATCTATTAGTTTAAAATTGTATACTATAAAAGTGTGTCTAAGGCAACCCATAAATATCCCTACTTTATAACTTATAATAAGGTAACTCTCCTTTCAACCCAAGTATGTACCCAATTCTCTTTAGTGCTATAAACTATGTTTATTGATTTGATGGTGTGAATGTCCCGTTAAAAAACACCCAACATTGATGTCAGCTCACCCAAAATACCTTTTGGACATGTTTTTTTATGTTACAGGTGATCAAATGTTGGCCTTTATTGTCAACATATAAAAGTTAAAAACAATAATACCCTTAAAATCAATTTTGGTCTAATTTGATTGAGGTTAAAATTGAGTTGAATGTGTGTGTCAATTTTGTTAGAAACTTTTGGAGATGTTAAAATATAATTAATATTTTGTTTTAATTTTTAGATTGAAGAGGAATGGAAGAGTTGATTGAGAGTAATTAATAAAAGATAGATGATGAATGTATTTAATTTGGATGAGTAGAGGGGAAGTTGATGGAAGTAATAGGAATTAAGAGAGAAGAGTAGCATTGGTATAGTTGAATAATTAAAAATAAGAAGTTGGACCCAACAAAGTCAAATATAACACAGAATTAGTAGTTAAATTGTTAGAGATGTAAGTAAATATTTAAGAAAAAAGGATAAAGTAATTAAAATGTAAATGAAGAGAGAATAGAAATAATAATAATAATAATAATAATAATAATAATAATAATAATAATAATAATAATAATAATAATAATAATAATAATAAGAAATGTGTAGTGAATTGAGGTGAATGATGAATGATTAAATAGATATTTTAGGAAATTGAGTAATTAGCTATCTTTCTTACTCCTTCCGCTGTCTATTTCCATTATTGGGTAACACAAATGGAGTAGGAGAGAGAAACCTTTTCGATTTCGCTAACGTGGGAAAGTTGTGTAAGAAAGAGATGGTTCTTTTTTTTTTTTTTTTTTTTTTTTTTTTTTTTTTTTTTTTTTTTTTTGCTTCTTAAATATGATGAAAGATAAAGTTCTTTATCTCATATTGGAATCTACACTATAAGTTGTTTCAGCTGCAAAGACGATTGTTGAATCAAAGTTTCTAAACTCAGGAGATGGAAAACTTGAGTTTCTTTTGGAAATGTTGAAACAGATTTCATGCGTGATCGATTTCGAAATGGAGAGTCGAATCCCCCGACTTGAAACAAATAACTTTTCTTTTCGTGCATCACTCTAAAAACTACTAGTAAAGTTAAGTACGAAGTTGATCCATATGGAACCTTCAATGATTTCTTAGATTTAAAAGCCTATAGTAGGTAACCGGGGGATGGGGATTATGAGTTGTAATTTAAAGTTGTCAATGAAAATACGTTAAAGTAAATCGAGTGGAGGAGTCGTGATAAATAAGCAAGTATGATGATAATTCATGGCATGAAATGCATGAATTTAAGCTATTATTTGTGAAATTTTTATTATAAAAAAATGGGTTTGTGCATGAATTTACTCCCATTTTTTATCCTAATCTGCTAAATTGAGAATATCAGGGTTAATTTTGGTTAAATAATACTCTTTTTTGTTTTAGAACTAATTTGATGATGTTTGGTAGGATTTGGGCCATTTTTGTTCATTATCTATGTGAGGCACTTGCAGCAAATCTGATGCGTTTAAAATATTGGGCTTTAACTTTCCAAACTTCGAGTCAGTCAAGCTCAATTCTGATTTTGGGATTCTGAGCACTTGAGCAGCTCCAATATCGCCACCATTTTGCCTGAGACTCATTCAGACCTTCAAAATGGGTCTTTCCCAACCATCTTTGAACATGAAAAGGGGTGGAGACTTTTCTCTTCACGACCGTCAAATTCCCCCTTGCCAACCCTATCTCCATCTTCATAGTTCTGCCATTGTCCAATTTTCCACTTGGATTCCTTCTCACTTTTCAAGTCAGTAGTCTCACGAACAGAAGTTCCTCTGAGGTGCATCAACTCTAAGATCTCTCTTTCCACGAAAGTGAGTGTTGAGGAACGACTTTCATTTTGGAAAATCCACAATCATCCTTGGGAAAGGCTTAAAGCTTGAAGGTTTACTCCAAGTTCTTTCCATTCTAATCTTTTTTGCATTGTTCTTACGTTTTATTCTTATAATTATTTACTTTTTCTCTCTTCTACCAATCAGACTATTTTGTAGCAATGATTTTTTATTCAATAAAGAATTTTATTTTGTCATTTATCAGCTAAAATCCTAATTTAGTGGTGGGGTTCATTGTTGTGGATGTCATAGGATTTTTATGGCTTAAATAATGTTGTGCTCACACCACTTTTGTTGTTGCATGTATTCTCTTTATTGAAATTAATGAAACGTTTTGGTAAATTACACTAACCACTTAATTTTACAAACTAGTGGATCTCTATGTTGAGAATGCTAGGGTGTAAGCAGATATCACAGTGGGGAATGGGGCCATGAGTTTAGAAATAGGAGGGTCACGTTACCTTAGGAATAAGGGACACTGTAGGGTAAAGAAACTACGTTTTAATCAACTTAAGATTCAATTACTCATGAGAACATCAGGTAGTAGCTACTTATAACTTCTAAAGAAACTTGATACAAGGTCGAATAGGTGTAGGTTTTGGCCCATGCATATTTCACTATTTCGGTGTTATGCATCACATCACTTCTATTGTATTTCCCAAAAGGTTGAAGTAGTGTTGACCTCTACTCGATTACCCTTGTTTACTTTTTTTCTTTATTTAAATTCTTGTCCATTTATAACACAATCCATCTTTGTAACCTTCGATTGCATTTAGCCACAGTTTCAAACAATTTAAACTATTGTTAGCCCGTGGGTACGATACTCGAAATACCTTGAGAAAAATATATTATTACTTCTTTGCAGCACATACTTGCACTTAGACCTATTTAGCTCTTGTTTTCATTATTCATACACATTTGGTCGATCAACTTTTTGGCGTTATTGTTGGGGACTAGAAAAGTTTATTATTTTATTTTTATTATGCCACTCAACGTGACCACATTAACTCTATCTCAAGGAATAATCTAACTTGTTATTGTTGTCTGTTTTGCAAGACAAAGTTGGTGCATGCAAAGGTCTTTCCTTTCTTAGTTTGATACTGAGACAGAAAGGACCTTTTGTCGTAGGAGACAAGAACAAAGGCAAAAATGTCGGAAGAAAAAGAAGTTAATCATACAAGAGACCTTTAAAGCAGCAGCATTCGTGCAACCTGTTCCAATGAATCCTCTTGAAAACGATCCTCTATTATCTCCTAGAAAAAGGATGCAACAAAATGGAGATTAGAATAGACTAGAACCACAAACATAGCAGATGATAGGGATAGGGCATTATTTAGAGACTATGCAGCTCATGCATTTCAGACCCTAGACACTGGCATTCTTGATCCACCAATTGATGCACTCACTTTTTAAATGAAGCCTCTGATGTTCCAAATGCTAAACTCTCCTGGTTAATTCGTAGGACTATCATGTGAAGACCCCCATAAACACCTAAAACTGTTTATGAAAATTTTCATTCTTAAAAGGTTAACAGTGTGTCTAAGGATGTACTAAAATGAAAATTGTTCCCTTATTCAGTGTAAGGCGACGTAGAGGCATGGCTAGACTCTCATTGCCTCACAACTCAGTCACCACATGGGATGACCTCGTAAACAAATTTCTCGGAAAATACTTTCTACAAGATAAGAACACCAACTACAGAGGCAAAATCATTGCTTTCAGACAATCTCCATCCAAGTAAGTAGATGTAGTGTGGCTAAGATTCCAAAAGTTGGTGAGCAAATGTTGCATAATAGACTTCCAGCAACCATTGTAATGGAGCAATTCTACAATGAGTTAAAGTAGGATTCTAAAACCTTGGTCAATGCATCAACAATAGAGTATTTATTGAAAAGATCAGTGAATGAGGCTAAAGAAATCATAGGCACCATTGTGAATAATAATATAAATTGGTGAGATCCCCAGACAGTTACGGTAACAACACCCAGAAAGACAGCTGATAGTGTCCAAGATAGTGATGCACTTGAATCAGTGGATCAACAATTGGGGATAATTCTACAAAAGCTTGTCTTGTGCTCACAAACTTTTGTTGCAATACAAACTGAACCTCCTACTGAGACTCGCTACTAGAAAAAGGGTCTTTCTTGACATTTGCATTTATGCATTCTTGACGTTTTTTGGACAAAACATCAAGGAATTGGTGGTTTAAAAAAAAACGTCAAGAATTTTGATGAAAAGGCGAAGGTAGACAAATTTTTAAAAAATGTTCACGCTGCCACATTACTTGACAGTTTTAAGCTATCAAGTGATATATACATGTTCTTGATGGTTTATAAAGTCAAGAATGGTAATAAAAATAAAAACAAATTCCCCAAATCTTATTTTAAACTTTACTTGACGGTTGTCAACGTCTAGAATTTTTCCCACTTTCATTTTAGTTTCCCCCACATTTTTTAATGAAAAAAAAAACCTAATTTAGAAAAAATAAAAATCCCCAAGATCTCCATTCCATTCTCTCCATCTCACAATCCCCACAAACACTCTTCTCTTTCCATCTCACGACAACAGTCCACGGTGACTCACTCTTCTACATGACCCACGGAGAAGATTACCACCCACGGCAAACCACGCAGTGACCAACGTCCACGATTCATAACCACGACCCTGGCTCCTACTCGACCGACAGTAACCCAAAGCCTCGATTACGACCGACCACAACTTGCGACTCTTGCTCTGATGACGTTCTGTGACTCCTTCTCCTTGATGGGATAAAAACTCATCGCAGCGAAAGAATTACAGAATAATTCTCAATTTTTATTTGAGAAATTTTAAAATACCATACATTGGAAAAAAAAATACAGAAACATTTTACTGAATTAAATAGACTAAATATACTTTTTATATACAAAATTGCAGAGGGAGAAAAAAAAACTCACGCTCGTTGTCGTCTATGAATTCTACAAAAACTCTCCCAATGGGAGTTATTTAGTTTTAATTTGAATTAAATTAAAATTAAATTAATTAATTAACAAATTAATTAATTAAATTAAATTTAAATTAATAAAATCATATTTAATCAATATTTCATTTAAATCATATTTAAATGAATATCTCTCATATAACCTATAGTTTTAATTTAATTAATTTAATTTAATCTAATTAAACTAAACTATTAATTAATTCTCTAATTAATTAATTTCTAAATTGTATATCTTATATTCAATTAAATCCATATTTGAATCACATAAAAATACTAAATCCTCTCATAATCTATAGTTTTAATATGTATCATATACGCATTAATTTTAATCTATAGTTTTAATATGAATTTAATTCACATTATATCAATATTTGAACTCATTCAAATATTTTATTCTCTCATTAATTAACTTTGAATCAAATCCAAAATTAAAATTTATATTATAAAGTTTAATTAAAATATAAACTTTATATTATAATGTATCACCATACATTATATAAATTCTAGGGGTGGGGGGGGAGGATATTGTCGAAAGTTATTATTTTCTTATGTTTTCTTTTTTCTATTTGTTTCTTTCCCTTAAATGCAAAATTGATGTTCTTTTCTTCCGATTGTTTGTTTAATCTCTATATTTATTTTCTTTTTAATGGACTCAACCAGAATTTCTAAACTCAGTACCCTTATTTCTTACTAGATTCACAGTTATGGATAAATCATGGATGCACAAGAGTAGATTATCCAAAGATTATAAGTTGGGTGTCAAAAACTTCATCAAATTTAGATTTTCTAATACAAATAGCTTTATATTCATTGTCCTTGTTTGAAATGTTAGAATTGTGAGAAGCATAGTAGGAATGAAATATGAAAAGATTCATGTATGCCCTAGTAATTGTTGTCTCTATTGGAAAAAATATGCTGATGCAATTCAATGTCCTATATATGGTCAATCAAGGTGGAAAAATGTTGATGATAAAAATGAGGCGACAAAGCAAATTCACTCAAAAGTGATATGGTACTTTCCACCAATGCCACTATTCAAAAGGCTATTTAGAAGTATTGAATGTGCTGAAAAATTGAAGATGGTAAGTTACGACATCCAGCAGACTCTCTAGCTTTGAAGTTAGTAGACGCTAAATGACCATTGTCAGCCGATGGAGTAAATCCTCATGGTGACATGAGTTCTAAATACAGTTGTTGCTCAGTAGTAAATGGTTATTTATAATCTTCCACCATGATTATGTATGAAAAAAAAGTACATGATGTTATCAATGTTGATTTCAGGTCCAAAACAACTAGGGAATGATATAGGCACATACTTAGCACCACTAATTGAAGATTTAAAACTTTTATGGAAAAGTGGTGTTGAATGTTATGATTCTTATCGAGAGGAACTATTCAACTTAAGGTCAATTTTGTTGTGAACAATCAACGATTTTCCTGCATATGGTAACCTTAGTGGATGTTCTGTGAAAGGGTATAAGGCGTGCCTAGTTTGTGGAGATAATATAGCTTCTATAAGGTTAAAATATGGGAAGAAAATGGCATACCTAGGACATCGAAGATTTCTAGCACACAATAATCATTCGTACTAACTACAAAAGAGGTCATTTAATAGTAAAAAAAGACTTGGTACAATTTTGGAACCACTATCGGGGGAGGCTGTATATTTAAAATTAAAAGATCTTGAATTTCCTAAAAGGAAGAAAAACCATAAGAAACACACGATGAAAGGAAGTGCAAAGATTTGTTGGAATAAGTTATCTTCCTTTTTTGAGCTGCTATACTGGAAAGATCTTCATGTTAGACATTGGTTAAATGTGATTCACACTGAAATTGTTTTTTGCATGAATACTTTAGGAACACTTCTTGATATTCCAGGAAAAAGTAAGGATGGATTGAAAGCTAGACGTGGTTTAGTTCATCTAAAAATTCAACCAAAGCTCGCCCTATCAGCGTTGAAAAGAAAAATATTCATTCCTCTCACGTGTTATACGTTTACAAAGGAAGAAAAACGATGTGTTTTGAGACTTTGTCCTAAACAAAGGTTCCTGAAGGTTACTCTTCTAATATCAGAAACCTTGTGTCAATGATAGATTTAAAACTCAATAGTTTAAAATCGCATGAGTGCATGTACTCATACAACAGTTGTTTTCCATCATGATAAGACTAGTGCTACCAAACCAGGTTGTGCATATTTTTCAATTCTGTATGCAACAAGGTTCTAGATGCGCAACAATTAGACAGGTTGGAAGAAGCACTACTACAAAAAAGGAAATACTTGATACTTTGAAATTTACAATTCTTGACGGTTTTATACAAAACCGTCAAGTAAAATTAAAAACCGTCAAGAATAAACAAAAGAGGAAAAATTGGGATTTTTCTGTTGAGATTTTTTCAATACTTGACAGTTTTTACATGTCAAGTATAAGTTTTAGAGCTTGACATGTTTTAACCATCAAGTAAACCTATCCAATTAAAATTTCAAACGTCCAAAAACCCATTTCTTCTTAAATTTTTATCTAGTGCCCAAAAAAAACCCTTTCATCTTCGCAAAGCACACCACACCCCAGGTTGTCCTGAAAATCTCCTTCTTCATCAACGTATGGGTGATTCATCAAGACCCCAATCATTGGGAAAATCCATTGGAGTTCGACCTAGAGAGATTCTTGAATGGTAAATTTGATTCAGTGTGAATGATTTTCGTTACTTCCCATTCGGTTCTGGGAGAAGAAACTATGTAGGGATAGCAATGGCGGAGAGAATGTATGTATTTGCTTGCTACACTTTTGCATTCATTTGATTGGAAATTGGAAGATGGTGATGAGAAGATTGAAGTTGAAGAGAAATTTGGGATTGTTCTGAAAATGAAGACTCCTCTTGTTGTCATTCCAACTCCAAAGCTATCTGATCTTGGAATATTAGATTTGATACTGCAATCAAATCTTATGGTTTTTACCAAAACATTGATGAGCCTTGTGTAGACAAGAAAATCAACAAAGGTAAAGTAGCTTTCGTAGTACTTTATGTGGACGATATCCTTCTCATTGGAAATGATGTAGGATACCTCACTGACATTAAAACCTGGTTAGCAACCCAATTCCAAATGAAAGATTTGGGAGAGGCACAGTTTGTTCTTGGGATCTAAATCATTAGGGATCGTAAGAACAAAATGCTAGCACTGTCTCAAGCAACTTATATCGACAAAATATTGATTCGATATTCGATGCAGAACTCTAAGAAGGATTTATTACCTTTTAGGCACGAGGTTCATTTGTCTAAGGAACAATCTCCTAAGACACCTCAAGAAGTTGAGGATATGAGACGTATTTCCTATGCCTCAGCTGTGGGCTGCTTAATGTATGTTATGCTCTACACTAGGCCAGACATTTGTTATGCTGTGGGAATAGTCAGTAGGTACCAGTCCAATCCAGGGTTAGACCACTGGACAACAGTTAAAATCATCCTCAAGTATCTAAGGAGAACGAGGGATTAGATCCTTGTGTATGGTGCTAAGGATTTGATTCTTATAGGATACACTGGCTCTGATTTCCAAACTGACAAGGATTCCAAGAAATCTACATCAGAATCAGTGTTCACCCTGAATGGAGCAGACTCCACTATGGAGGCTGAATACGTCGCCGCTTGGGAAGCAGCAAAAGAAGCAGTTTGGCTAAGAAAGTTCCTGCATGATTTGGAAGTTGTTCCAAACATGAAATTGCTTACTCTATATTGTGACAACAGTGGGGCAGTAGCCAATTCTAATGAACCTCGAAGCCACAAACAAGGAAAACATATAGTGAGGAAATACCATCTGATACGGAAAATTGTGCAACGAGGGGATGTGATAGTCACCAAGATCGCTTCGAAGCACAACATTACTGATCCATTTATGAAGACTCTCACGGCTAAAGTGTTCGAGGGTCATCTAGAGAGTCTAGGTCTATGAGATATGTACATTAGGTAATTTAGGGCAAGTGGGAGATGTGTAATGGGTACGATGTCCTAGTTTATTGTATTTGTATACATACGTTTTATGTGATATACTTGTATATTTTACCATTTTCTATATTTGTCGATTACTTTATTTTGTACATTTCATAGACTACCACACTAGACTAGAGTTTTAG
>JBBPDJ010000023.1:3674898-3723352 GCA_037974625.1 Cucumis cinereus | reverse complement strand
TTTAAATAGGTGGTGATTTTGATAAAAATTCAACAAAGGGTAAGAGTTTCGAGAAAAGAATGAGGGGGAAGGGGGGTTTGTTTTATTTTATTTTATTTTGTAGGAGGAGTGGAGTGTGGGATGAGACAGAAAATAAATATTAAGAGGGGTTTATACAAAATTAGGAATTTTTTTTTTATAAAACAGAAAACGAAGTGTGTTGAGAGAGTGTATTGGAAATGTCACTGAATGGTAATGAATAGTCAGCATCATGGTGTCCTTTGAATCAATTCTCTTTCTCTCCCTCAGCCAAAAGCAGTCAGACAGTGCTATTATTATCACGATTGGTTCCTTTCATCCTTACTTCTTACCATTCCTCTGTTTTCTTTCTTTAACTATTCCATTATAATTCTCATAATCTCGAGAAAATATAGTCAGCATCTTTTTTTTTTCCTACTGTTTTCCCCATTGGGTCAAAAAGGGGGGATTTGAGGAGTGAGTAGTAATAATAATAATATAATTAATTAATAAGGTTTAGTCAGATTTCCGTTCCGGTTTAATCAGAACATGCATGTGAAGATAAAGCAAACCAAGAACTTGAGAGCATACGAGGAAGCGAACAACAAACATTGTCATTTTGTATTATAATCCTTTTTAAAAAAAAAAGAAAAAGAAAAAAAGAAATTCAAATTCCAATTCTGATTTGATTAGTTCGATGACAGTGGGATTATTCAAACCAAAATAAATTAATTAATTAAAAAAAAGGCTTGTTTGGGGATATATAAATATTATTATTTGTAAAGTTTGGTAGAAATGTATAAAATATTTGGTTACAATTTCGTCACTCACTCCGTCATCACTCATTATTTTTAATAAAATAGTGTGATTAAGTGTGGAAAGGTTAGAAGCACATCGTGTCATTTGTAGGGATTAATTAAAAAAAAAAAAAGATTAATTAAGTAGTCAACCAATGGATTTGAGATATGATTATTATGTGTGTTTTTTATTATTTATATTTATAAAGAAGAAAAGGGGAAGAGGTTGGGGGTTAGGGAGAGATGTGATTGGTTAATAATACTATACTACTAATTGAATTAAAGTTGTAGTAAGTTAGTAGTAGATTTGATTTAGGTTTATTTTGTTTTTAGGGGGGGGGGGGGGAGGGATTGAGTACATTGGCATTGGCATTGGCATTGCATCGAATCTACGGAAGACTGCAAAAAGGTGAGATGGAAAGAGATACAAAAATGTGAGTCTAGTAGCTATGGCTAGGAGGCTATGAAGAATTAGACAGCAAAACAGAGAACACAGGAAATGGTATACATATACATATATGTATATGTATATATATATTATCTGAAAGAGAAATACATTCCCCATTGGGGAAAACTTGAATTTTATATAAACCAAAACCAAAACCAAATGAATGATGATGATGATGAGGAGTCTGTTGTGTTGGGTGTTGGGTGTTGGGATAATACATTTTTTTTTAAAAAAAAAAAAAGAAGAAGAAGAAGAAGAAGAAGAAGAGTGAGAGTGTGTTAGATCGCTTTCATTGGGTTTAGGGTTGAGAGAGAGAGAGAGAGAGAGTGAGTGATAAAAGTAAGTAAAGAGAGGTAAATGGTTTCCGTTTGTGAAACGAAGGGTGGGGTTGCATAAATATAGAGAGTCTTATTTCCATTTATGGAATTTCATGCTTTCTTCTTCTTCTCCACTCTGCTTTTCCTTTTTCTTCCTTTCTTTTCCTCTCTATTTATATTAATTACCAAACTTATTCTTCTCTTCCTACTTATTCTTATTACCTCCTTAATTACCCTATATCATCATATTCACTTACCTAATAATGCTAATTTCAACTATTATAAGAAAAATGAGAGATGATTAAAATATTTAGAGATTTTGAAGAATGAATATATATGTATATAAAAGAGAAAGTAGGTTTGGACATGAGAAAACCTAAGTAACAAAGTATAAATGAATATGAGGGGAGGAGGGAACATCATGTTAAAGTGAAAGGGAAAAGGGTTTATTGTGTACTTCTACTTAGTTAGGACCACAAAATTCAATCTTTGTATAAATTGAATAGGAATAGGAATAGGAAGGGTGTTTGTGTGTGTGTGTGTGTAGGTAGGTAGGTAATGTTCTTAGCTGGGTTCTCCACCCAGTTTGTATAAAGAAGATAAGTTCTGTAGGAAAGGGAATCCCTATTTTTCATTCATTTTATCTATTTCATCATATATACATATCATCTTTCCAATTTTCTCTCTTTTAATTATCTCAACCCTAAACACTTATATATAATTAAAATCTATATTATCCAAAAACCAATTGGTTGAGGAAACCGATAAGAGATTAATGAAATGTAGTTTGAAGTTACGCAATTATATGTATACATCAAATGTGACCCCTAAACTCCAAAAAAGGAAAACATTGTTGCATTCAATATTTCACACTGAGGACCACATTATTAGGTTTCTATCTATCATATTTTGTTTCATATCTTAATGCAAACTGTCCTTTTCTTATCATAATAATCAAGGCCCCATTTTGACAGTCATTTTTCCCTTCTGTAAAAAGTTTGTTTACTCAATATTTTATGTTTTTTGTTTTGTTTTTCCATGTTTAAGAAACAAAATCTTGGTCAAACACACTGCTTTTTGAGAACTACATACTTTGAAATGCTATAAAAAGTGTAACATTTGTGGGGGGAAAAGAGAGATATTTTAATAGAGAAAAAAAAAAAAAAAAACCAGGATTGATAAATTTGGTATATGTTTTTTAATGGATGCAAATACAATGTAATCTTCATGATTTGATTAAATTAATTTTTTTAAAATATATATATATATATATATCATGTTTTGATTAAAAAAAAAAAAAAGATTTAGGGTAAAGTCAATGGGTGTCATGTTATACATGTAAATTAGGACCACAAGAAGAAGATGGTGAACAAATTTAACTCATCTATCTTTCCCATTCTCATGTTTACAATGCCTCATCTCACAAGTCTTTTTCAACTTCCCTATTCATTTATTACTTTTTTGTTTTTTAACTTTCAAATTCTAAATTATTATTATTATTATTATTATTACCTTCTTTTTTCAAAATTAAAAGAAAAAACTATTATTGTTATTATTATCTTGGTCTCAATTTCAAAAAAAAAAAAAAAAAAAATCTAACTATTTTTTTCTTGATTATTTTAATTTATTTTTGATATATGTATTAGAATTCATTTTATGTATACCTACATTTATTTCACATGCAATTTAGTAGTAAATTAAATTAGGTATTTCATTTGATAGATTCGCACTCATTTAACATGCATTTCAGGCCAATAGCATAGCATCTATTTTACTCCTTAGGTGATTAGGTAGATTCGTTCTTGCATCAACATTCATTTCACATGTGTGTTTCATGTTTTAAATTATTAATTAATTAAGTATATCATTGATGTATAAGTATCCATTTACATGTATTTTAATATTCACAATCCCTCAAATCATTTCTATATATATATAATCAAAATAATAAAAATATTACTATAAATGATAAAACTACACAAAATATTTACAAAATATAACACAATTTTAGATTCTATCAGTTTATTGATAGACACTAATAAAAATCTATCAATATGTATAAGTAATGTTAAAATCTGAATATTAGTTTTATTATTCTATATTTAAAAATGTTTTTTACATTTTTTTCCAGAAAAGGCTTTTTTTTTCTATATTTGGAAATAATCTTGACTTCAAGAAAATTGAAAAGGGAAAAGAGAAAGTAAAAGGAAAACAAAAATGGATATAGAAAAATAGAGTTAGGCAAATTTTTTGGTATGTTGAGAAAAATGAAGGTGACAGAACAAGTAAACAAAATTAAAGCAAATGAAAGGAAGAAAAAAGGAAAAAAAGAAAATTGATTTAGTTATATTAAAGTATAAAAGGTTAATTACAAATTTGTCCTTGGAGGAAAAGAGAAAAAAAAAAAAGGTATTTTGGCTTTTTAAGAAAGCAAAAATTGTAAAGGATGATGGACAGAGTTGTTTAAATTTGAAAGGTTGGTTCCCATGAATATGAAAAGATGCAAAAATAAGATGGACATCAAACTCCTCGTCTTTTATAGATGCTTTTTTGTCAAAATAATAACTACATCAATGTGACAAATACCACATTTATGACCCTATTAAATACAAAGGGCTATATGATATGTGCATTATTCTAATTAACATTTTCATTATTCTTATATTTATTTATTTATTTATAAACTCAATAGGGCATAACCAGAATTGGCAATAATAGATATATGAAGTTGGATGTGTAAGCTTAGAATTGAATGTGGCAGTGAAAATTGAATTAAAAATAAATGTGAAGTGAAGTATAGAGAGAAGTAGGTAGGGTACATGCACATGGTGTATTATTATTATTATTATTATTATTATTATTATTATTGCATTTAGACCTAGAGGAGTTGAAGGCTATATATATATATATATATATGTATGAATGTATTTGCATTATATATTATATAAAAAACACAATCCCTACATATGATTTCCATAATATTGGAGTTTCCCAACTGAAGACTTTCCTATTTAGGAAAGTTGGCAGAATGGGTTTGTTGAGATTATAAATTAAGGGACTCAACTCACTCAGACTATGGACCAACCAATTTGTTTCCTCCTTTAATTACAATCCTTTAATGCTCCAAAAAAGAAAAAAGGAAACAACTTTTTATGTAACCAATTCTCAACACTTAAATGTTAATTAGGTTAGGTACATATTTTTCGTGTATTAATTCAACCCTTTTGCCTTTCCATTTAATTTTACTTTCCTATTTACCTGCTGCCTGCTTCCATCCTTGGGACCAGAAACTAAATAAGCTTTGCTTTCATTTATCACCCTCTTAAATTTCATACCAAAAAATAAAATCCTTTTTTTAATTAAAATGCCTTTTTGTCCACTAAATCATCTGCTTTTAAGTCCCACGACAATGTAGTTGTATGGTAAAGGTTAATTCTTTTCTGATAACACCTTAAATCAGTAATCCAACCCTAATAATATCTCTTGCTATGCTTATTGTTGAGACATGAAAATTGATTTATGCTTTTTTAGGTACTGGAAAGTAATTTGGGGTATATATATATATATATATATATATAAAAGCTGGGAGTTTAGGAAGGGTAGTAGAATAGTAGATGTGTTGTATTTGGATTAAAGCTGTTTATTGTTTACCTCAAATGAGGAAACTGGCTAGATTTCATTGTGCATTCAAGTCAGAAAATTTTGAATTGACCTTTTTCCTTGTCTAAATATAAACATCTCCTCCTACTACTTTTCTCTATGCTTTTTGGCCATCTAAACACTGAGATTCCATTTCTAAAATCCTTTTAATCTTATTTGTAGCCAATTTTAAAATTTTTAAAAAAATTAAAAGTTTTTTTTTTTCTCAGATTAATTTTCGGTCCTAACAATAACATGGGTTTTTAAACAAGTTTTCCTAAAGAAGGCAGTGTAAGTGAGAGGGTGCATTACGAGTTTATAAATTTAGAAACAAAAGCGTTTCATTTTCATACTAATTGTTTCCCATTTTAGGTTATGGCCAATTTCCCAGTCAATGTTTCATCTAATCCAATTTGTTTGATTCCTTAATTTTCTTTCCCCCAAATTAGGAAGGTTTTTGGATTCCCATCATTTTCAATTTTGGAAAAAAAATATGCAAAATTTATTAGATTACTGACTAATATTTTTGGATTTTTTTTTTTTAAAAAAAGAAGAAGATAAGTTTAGCTTTGAAGAGGACGATATAATTATTTAATTATGTGATTGACAAATACTTATCGACATGAAAATAAACTAATGATAAAAAAAGGAGTGTTTTTAACGTATTATTTTCTGATTTTCCCTAACTTAGAGATCTTATTTAGCAAGTTTTACTTTCTCAACTTTCTTTTTTTAGAGACGACAAAGAAATCATGCGACTTGTGACATACCATTATGAAATGGAAACCATGGTGGCGATCCAACCACTTGCTTTCACCTTCATTTTTTTTTCTATAATTTTAATTATTACTATTACATAATATATCTATTACTAGATTATCAATTTATTACTAAAATTATTTATGGAATCCATTATTTTAACTAATACATACATTTCTGTTAAATATTGACTTTTATCCACCTTGACCCAAGACACTTGTTGAGTTGAATGTAACTTAACAAAAGCAGAATCAACTTTTCATAAAAGAAGTTTGCGGAAACAAAAGAAATAAAGTTAAATTAAATATTTAGAATGAGCTTCTACATTTTCTGAGACTCCATGAATCTCCTAAATATAAAATTGAAAGGTAAATAACTTATTTGATAAACATTTCGTTTTTTATTTTTAAAAATTAAATTTATAAACACTACAATTATATATTTTCGATTAATATTTCTAAAAGAATTGTTTTTATTTTTAAAATTTGATTGAAAAATAGGTGTTTGTTATTTTCTTTAAGAAAAAACTGTGAAACCCATACTCGGACATTTGAAAGGGAAAAAATGCAGAAATTTTGAAAACAGAAAACAAAAGATAAAGTCGTTATGCAAAAATTATGCGATACTTAAATTTTTTTTTTTAAAAAAGGAAAATACTAAAAAAATAAAAACCAAAAAATAGTTACCATATAGGATCTTATGTTTTCATTGGAGGTCACATTCATATCTAATGGTCAATAACTTTTTAAACATGTTTATCAAAGACATATTCTGACACACAATAAAAAATTTAGGAATATATTGAACACAAACCTCAAAAATTCAAAATTTGTGATTGAAAAAGAAAAGAAGAAGAGGAAAGTCATAGCTTGGACAAAAGTTTTACAGTAACGTAAATAGTTTGGGATATACGTGAGAAGACATGTACACATAGTTCATTCATTGTGAAATGCATTTATATATATATTGTGAATTAAACATAAACAAAGCAAAATACGAAATGACAACATCCAATGAGAAAAGTAAAGTAGGGACGATGTCCTCGTGAGTAGCAGAGTTAGTACAAACCCTTCCCTCTATGAGGTTTGTCCTTGAAGAGAAGGACCATCTACCATGTGGTCTCCTTCACACAAATGTTTTGTCAATTAACATACAGACATCTTTTTCCTTTGTGTGTAAACCTACCAACATTCATCACCTTCTTTACAATCCCACTGTATTCTTCACAACTAATTTATTGCTTCATTCATCCGACACAATGGTATTGTAATGTCCAGCATATTCGCCAAGCATGCTACCTTTTCAAACATCGAAATACCTGTTGCTATCAACAATCTTTTAAATGAATCTACACTTAGTTCAAACCGGACATTGTAATGTCCACAGCAGCTATGTTTACAAGCGCAAGGAGTACAAACAAGATGTAGAAATGAGATCTCCTTAAAATGGCAAGATTATCCACCGTGTTTTACATTCTATAGAAATGAACCTTCAGCTCAACTGTTGTTCTAAAAAATGGGAATGGAAAACCAACGGATTTCTGTAGCTTCTGCAGTTTATGACTGATCTCGCTAATCTTGGTTCCAAACACTCGCCAATTTGAACGGACACAACACTTCCCATTCATGGTAGTTTCGGAGCTCAAGCTTCACAGGAGTCCCATAAACCTTGAAAGAGTAAGGGCAATACTTTTTCTTGGAGTCTCATTAACCAAGAAACCAAGGGCAGGAACGGTATATGAATCATAGCTCAATACAATTTGAATTCAAGAATACCAGAGCCACATAAATGATAATGCACCAGATGATTACAGGAATACTACAGAATGCAAGTGCATTAAAAATAGATTTCGAAATGCTAGTTTTCTACTATAGTCCACGACAAGTCCAAGTATATAACTTTAGCTTAACCTCATCAATCTTTTCTTGTAATCATATTTTGTGTATACTCACTTCTTCTATTTTGCAATACTATTAACTGAAGATATTGATCATAGGTTGACGGATTAACCATACTATAACTTCAATGTACTGTTGTTATGATTGCAACATTAATCCCCAGGAGATGGGTGAATTTTAACTTTGGCAGGGACTGGAAGCACAAATTCCTTGTGAGCTACTGCTTCTATAATTATACTTAAAGTCAAGTTGGGTTCAGCAGATATCTAGGCTTGCATAGACGTACAACGGGGAAGCCAACATTTTTCATTTTCCCAATTACCAATGGCATATTCTAGTGTGAAAAGCCACAACCAATCAATGATAGATTACACCATCATCTATCCCGAGCTTGAAGATTACACCAACATTTCGGTTATGCAAAAAGACTCTTTAACATGACAAGAAGCCCTGCAAAGAAAATGGGGTAATCCATATATGGACAGGCACAGTGCTTCATAATTATGGGAATGTGAATAAGAATTACAGTTCACAATAGACAAGATCTAAATTGAATAGTTAGTGTTTTTCATTTTCATTAGTTTCGGCAGTACTTGAGGTTTGAACAAAGAAAAAAATGGTATGAAAAACTCCAAACCGGTGGATGAAGCACATATTATGCTGTTCAGTGGGAGAGAAATAAGAAAATATTTTGAGACAAGTTTCATGATCATGAGTCAGGTTGAACTAGGCTCAAGGTGTATACTTGTTTATGAAACACCAACATCAAATCCACTAATGTCATCCTCCACTAATTTTACTAGTTAATAATAAATATAATACTCTTAACTGTTCTTTTTGGTCATGTCCTTTTCCTCCTTTTCTTAAAAGTTTCTTTGTTATACTTTTCAATTTTACCCTCTATTTTCCAAATATAGTTGTATCCTTCACCAAAACAACTGTGATGACAGATAGAGAGGAAAAAACCCTCTATTTTCCAAATATAGTTGTATCCTTCATCAAAACAACTGTGATGACAGATAGAGAGGAAAAAACCTTCAAACATGCAAAATTATTGGTAAATATCAGTTACAAACCCCCATAAAGGAAACGTGGACAAAGAGGTAGACTATTTTATGTCACTGACCTGTGATTCCAATCTCTCTTTAAGCTGCAGCTAACATGCCTCCTGAAACAAAATAGAGCGATGTCCTAAATACAAAGTTACTGAGAAACAAATGAGATAGAACATTAATCAATTAGATGGCTTCATACAGCCAGATGAAGATCAAATGCAAAGAGCTCCCAAGTCATGTGGCAATCCATCAGATCCAATGGACACTTCAACTTTAGCAGGTCCACCTTTCTTGGCCGCTTTCCTTTCCTTTCTAGTCTTCTTAGAGTCGATAGTTTTGTTCCTGTTACAAGAAAAGCTTCACATTACACATACATTCTCATTTAAAAACCCAAAGTCCATGCCATCTCCTTTGATGTATGTGCAGGTGGGGAATCATACATTATATACTTTCCAGACGAACTGGCAGCAACTGATCCACAGCAAGCTTTATGTTTCTTTTTTGAGCCACATGGGCAGAGTCTATTCCTTGGGACCCTCTGGTAAGGTAAGGTGAGAAATATAAGCAGCTACGAACACTGTACTAAAAGCAAGAGGGTGGGGGGAGGTCATATTCAGTGAAGAAAAAATGGTTGCATTATGATCTAAAAGACCTTGTCATCGGATTGAAAACTGCTACAGTTAGATTGTTTAGCGTTTTGACTAGATGAATCAACTTTGTCGTGCTTCTCTTCCATTCGCTCTTCCAATTGCTCATAATCTTTTGTCTCGCCTGAAAATTGTAAGAAATATTGATACATGTCGAAGGAAAATTATGGAATCCAACGATAACAAGAACATTGAGCAAAAGCATTGTCTCGAGAAAAAGAATTTTTTTCCGGCATCCTCTTCCCACGGAGGGAGTGGCAGGTGAAAGGACAAATGAGATGTAAATTTATCCACCTTCATTTATGTGATAGAGAAAACTCAAATTGCAGTTTTTTGAAACCAAGACCTAACAGATACTGATTCAATCCACTTAAGAAACATAAACAATAAAAGCATAAGAGAGCCTAACCTCTATCCAAGAATCAGTGCTAAATTATCAGGGAAGCATTAATGCTATCTGCATTTCAAGTTTTTCGTCACAAGTTCCAAATTATTGGAGAATATATAACCACAGTTTTCCTCAAAGTGCATATACTCTCACCACTTGCTCAGGAGAAAAAACTTTTCCTCTACCACTTTTTATGCAGCATAGTGCAAAGGATTAGAATATCTCGAAAAAGTAAAGTTTAATATTCTATAAAGGAAGAAAATTGAAGATCCGACATTACCAAAAGAAGAATCTACATCACACAAGGTTGATTCAGATGGCTCTTCGTGCTCTTCTGCTGCTTGTTCTGCTACCAGAAACTCTATTGCAGCATCAACATCACCATCGACTTGGACCAAAACCTGCCAAAATATGAAAAGTGCACCAGTTCATAACTAAATAGTAAATAAATTGTAAAAAATAAATTAGATGGACGTGGGAAACCAGCAATTAGCATGTTGTAATCACCTTTTCTGCTTTTTTAGAATTTTGACAACCACTACCTGCCATAACTAATTTAACATTTCCAGGACTAGTAGCACTTTCACCTCTCTTTTGAGAATTAGAGAGAACTTTTCTTTGAAGTGAGATTGGTGAAGGAACAGTATCACCCTTCCAAAAAGAACAAGTAAATCCGCTATTAATATATTGTTTTTAATCTTTCAGTTAAAATAAGCATAGCTTCTATGAGAAATATTTATTGAAGAGAAAAAAGAAAAAGAGAAACTGACTTTGATAATGATTAACCTGGCTGGACCAGCGCACGTGTCTTCCTTCGACCGAACACTATTGTAATGTTCCTCGTCATGATAAGATCTTGGCAAAATTTTCAACCAGAAGTCAACCAATAGATCATGCAACCAAATCATTCTAAAAATTGATAGATTTTAGAGCACTAACAACCAGATCCATTGTTATAAGAAGCATAGATAGTGTTGACGGATCATACTTTCCCATACTATGATAACATATATAACATCAAAGATAAATGCAACCAACATCGATATGATCAGCAAAAGAGGATTTCAGATTGATATTTTCAAATACCAGCGTTAACATCAGCGTTCTTATGCTTGGATATGTTGCGATGGTAAAGAAACTAAAACCTTACAAACACCCATTTCAAAACTTTTTTCAGTCATGTTAACTTTTTCTTTCTTACTTATTTTAATAACTAACAAAAAGTATCATTCGCATTTCAAACTCATTTTGCTAACAGCTGGTCCTAAGAGCTACTGATTGTAAATTTTTGGTTATGTCAGAAACGGATCAATAGAATAACAAATTTACGATTGCATTTTGTAATAGCTACTTCAAGGCATATCATATGTTTCCAAATGTGATCTACTTTAAGTTTACAATAAGAAGCTATTAGCATTTATTTTAAGAACATCTCTAACTGTCCACATAAATACAGCACCAAACACATTGCACCTAATTAGCTTCATATCCAAAATTTATTCACACCAATCCAATCAATTATAGGAAAATTTAATGGCAAAGGTACAATAAAACCCTCCAAACACTTACAAGTGGACCATACGAGCTTCTCGATCCTCGAAATTTCGTATGTACCAACGAGGTGATGACATCTATACATTTACAAGGAACTCAGTAAATAATGGTTTTTTTCTTATAAGAACAATGGTTCTGGCCAAGTAATATTATATAAAATGTGATGACTATGTGGTAGCCACGATAAATCAAGAATTTTAGTTGAGGGATGGCAGTGCATCATAATTTTAATTAAAGTCAATTAATACAAATATACAAAATATACACACAAATTAGATGAAGAAAGCCTAACTTTCAGGAATTTTCACCAACATAGTTTATAAATAATAAAAACACAACACCCAGCCGTTATGAGTTCCAGGATAGACACATAAATACATGTCCTGTTAAGTGTTAAGCAATTTGTGGTAAATAGAGGCATACAGCAGAGAAAGAACCCTTTTGTTCTGTACTACATAGTTAGCACTACATTGGTCCACATACTTGATCAAAGAATGGAACGTGGTGTTGGTTATTCAATTTGGACGATAACATGGTTAAGTTCAAGAAAGAATCATTGGATGCAAGGGTTTCTAGAGAGTTCTCACCCTGTGAATGCATATATTACAACGAGTAACAAGAGAAGCAGCCTGCAGTTCTAGATGCCCAGCCCAGGTACCATCTTTTTCCATGGAATCACAATATTCATCAAATGGGACATCATCCTCAATAAACGGCTCAAACATTTCACGGTTCTCCTGTTAATTCATATTACAAAAAAGAATCAAGGCAGACCGAATAAAAAATTCCAGAAAATTTTTAATCTAGCCAGATATTGCTATGAACAGTATAAGGAATATTAACGTGTCATAGTTACTATAAGAATTTTTTGTAAAAAAAATGTCCACTAGGAACATTTTATACCCATTATAAGAAAGTACGGTTAAGTACAATGCCAGAGTTCGTATGATAAGTTCTCCTCATACATACCAAAATATATTGAACAACCATTTTCCGATACTTTCCATGTTCCTCTTGATCGCCATCTAACTGATCTGCAAGGGCCCTGCAACTTACCGATATTAATACATCAACGATTTTAAATAAAACAAAATCCAAATAAATAATTTCTTGAGAACATGTGCATTAGACAATTCAATTGATAAGCATACAAACCATATGCACAAAAATGAACGAATATCTCAAACGTTTAGAGCGATATGCATTATGCATTATACATATGCAGTGATGGAAGGAAGAGGTAGACATGAAACCACCAAGAAAATATGACCTCTCCCCAGCTGTATCAGGTAGTTACTAGCAATATTGGTTCTCAACAAGAACAAGATGCATTGATCTAATTATTCCTGACCTGAAAAAACAATTACCATCTGCAGTCACTTGAACGATTTGGAGGTTCAATAAGTCAAGCTGAGCACGAAACTGAGAAATATCAGGTAACTTTCCAGGCTTTTTGTTCTGCGAATCAAAACCATTTTCATAAAACAACTAGAGTATTAGACGAAAGTATGACCATCTAGTTTAACATCAAACTCGAGGGATTAGAGATTGTAATGTATACCTTATCAAAAAACACAAAAACAAAATGAAAAAACTAAACAAAAAACAAAAAAACAAAACAAAACAAACTTCAATGTATAGGCTGAACATATTGATATACATTAAGGTGCACTGAAGCTTGCTTCGTTATTTTGTCAAGAATTGGATCTACCCGGAGAAATGGAATTTGGCCAGTCTTAACTCTTAAGCCATCATCTAACGTTACAAAGGTATATTCTTCCCTTTAATTAACCCATGACTTCTTGCTGTGCAACAATTTTTTACCCATTTTTTTAGCATTGCAACTGTGAACATTTTTACTTTTGAGAAGGTTGCTAGTGACTTAACTGTTTCGCATGTTGACTAAACTTAAAAAGCTACCATTAGAAAGACTGACAACAATCGTTCTTGTTAAATTATCCCAGACCCTAAAATCTGTGGCCCATAAAACAGAGTACATTTAATATTTGCCGTGTAATCTTAAACTATCCCGCAAACTAACAAAACGCAATATTAATATCAAATAAGATTAGATCGATATAGACGAATATTTGAATCCAAAAGACCCTGCTCTGATTCTACATTTTAGTATCACTAAACCCAAATGATAGGCTATGATATATTTCTACACTTGTCAGAAGTGAAAATAAGTAAACAATTATCTCCCTCGATATGAGACGTTTTGGATGAAACCAAAAGTAAAATTATGAAGGTTTATGCAATTATCCTTATAAATTTGTATGAGAGTCATGATCTAAAACTGATTGTGGGTCGGAAAAAACCCTCGGATTCTGAACAAAGAGAATTAATTATCATTTTTGACACTGTGGATAAATACCCAGATTGCACAAAAAGTGCTTAAGTGGCAAGCAAGTATAAGTTTATAACTCAATCAACGCCGCACTGGTAGAGGAGTGGATCTTTTTCGAGGAGAGGAGATTAAGAATAGAACAAGTAGTTGAAAACAAAAACATTCTACAATGTGATTCGTGATTGTGCTCTATATGGCCTTGATAAGAGGAAACTCTCCTAGGTGATGGAGAGTAGAAAAATGAGGAGAAACTCAAAGGTTGTACTTTGTTCGATAGAAAGACTGTTAGGAGTGTAAACAAAGTCCCCTAGAGGAAGACAGTGATCAATTTCATGTGTATATAGCGCAAGTGGACAATACCATACATACCAATTTGGAAATAGATGGGAGCTCAATTATCCATATCATCACTAAGCTAAAACAATAAGAATTGACAATAATAAAACTGATATCTTGCAAAACCAAATAATCATAAAGCTAGTTAAGAAAAATTGGGGCAAATTGAACCCCAATAATAAGTTGGGATGAAGCAGCATAAGCACATATTTGGACGCTAATTATGTAAGCTTGCATTAGGAATAGAAAGCGTAGAGTTGAGAAAACGAGAGAAAGAAGGAATTACTTGTGGGTGTCGCTTAGAGTTGGACTTTTGGTGCTTGGTTTTAACCATTCCCACCAAATCCTGAACGACGCTTTCCCCGGCTTGATGACTCCGCAGTTGGACCGGAGCAACCACTCTGTGATGGATTCGGTGTGTGCTCCCTTCCAACAATCGTTGGTTATCGTTACTGAGTTAGGCGGCGCTGTTCAAACGGAAATGCTCCGATCCTTCCCGTTTCTTTATTCTCTACCGTACAACAATCCGTAATACATTATATATTTATTATGCTATGATTTGATTTGTTGTTTACCCCCAGTTTCCTTATACTATTGATTAGGGGAAATTAAGAAAATAATATTAATAATACTAAATATTATCTTTGCAAAAGTAAAATACTACTAAATATTAGGGACGGTTTGGGAAATCAATACCTTTCAATTTTCGGATATAAACGACATTTAGTCATTAATTTCAAAACCAAAGATTAAAAGAAAAGAGAGATTTCCAAAAAAAATGGAAAAACATTATTTCATATTTATTCATAGTAGATTTTTTAAGAAAAGTTCTAATAGATTTAGAATTTGAATCTCAACTACAAACAAAGGTTGAAAATGAAGTTTAAAATTAGGTAATTTTAAAGCTAATGGTTACACAGATATATTATTATGTAATTTAATATTTAAAATCATTAAATAAATTATTTTGTCTCTATCGTTTACCATCACATGGGAAAAGATTAAAAAAACACAGTTTCAATTTTCATCTATTTTCAATATATTTTTTCCATAAATTCAAATCATTCACCCATGTTTACCTTTCTTTTACCGTTTTTTTTCTTTTTTATGAATAATTTTCTTTTATAATTGGGTGTGAAATTAATTTTGATTAATTGTATATATTGAGTTTTGATTTTGACTTAGTAACGAATTGT
Source organism: Cucumis cinereus (assembly GCA_037974625.1). Lineage (NCBI taxonomy): Eukaryota > Viridiplantae > Streptophyta > Magnoliopsida > Cucurbitales > Cucurbitaceae > Cucumis > Cucumis cinereus. Next base: position 3,707,971 of record JBBPDJ010000023.1, on the reverse strand, counting down.
GAATTGCAAATAAGGTTGAAGGGTTTATGTGTAAAAAAAATGAATAATAATAATAAATAAATATATTAGAAATTAATAAAATTAATAAAATTTAAAATATAATCAAATCATAAATTCTAAATAAATAGATTATGGGTGAAAATTTTGTGTTTTTTTTTTAATTTAGAGAGGTTACCATAAAATAAAATAAAAGAGAGAGAGAATGAGAGATTTTGGTTAAAAATGAACGTCTGAAACTAACAAGACTAATAAAATCATTCAAACCAAAATAAATAAACAAAAGTTTTTTTTTAAAACTAAGAGATGATTCTCACGCATTTAAAAATATGAAGAAAAAAATAGTTTAAATTTAAGTTAAATTACATGGATATCTAAATCAAAATAGAAAATGAGTATATAATAACTAAAAGAAGGTTATCAAAATTTGAAAAAAAGTATATATTTTTTAATTTAATCTAGTACTTATTTCACTTCTACAAATCACCAACTATGCAACTAGTTTTTAAAAAAATATATATATTATGTCAATCAAATATTCAACAAAATATATATATATTATTAAGGGAGTGAAATTGAACTTCTATCTTGAGATTTGATAATATAAATACTATATCAATTAAGTCCAATTTTTAAAGTCACGTTGAAGGAGAAAGATTAAAAAAGAAAAAAAGACTAATCAAAGTGCTACCAAATTCATTCAGTGGAAAATTTGGGTGTATACCCAAATTTGAAGGGGCAAACTCAAAAATAGCAAAAACGAAAAATTTATAATATTTGGAAAAATGATGTCGGCATGATGTGTGAGTTTTATAGCATTTTCTATTGTACCCATTCGATTAATCAGACGTTTTTTTCACCTCCTTTCTTTCAATTAGATATTTCAATTTTTTTTTATAGCATTTAGATATTTGATTTTGATTAATCACATCTCCCTGATAAAGATTATAATTATAAAATTCCATGATTTTATCCCTTAATTCATAGATAACATCTGGAAAAAAATGGTGGAGGTTGAGATATGAATGGCCAAAAGAAAATAACAAATTCCATAGAACCCAAATGTGATTTTTGTTTGTTTGAATCAGCTTAGAGAAGAAATTTGGGGAGTTTAGAAGAGGAGTAAAGGAACTAAATCAATTGAGAAGTCTATTTGTGGGACTTTAATAGTATTTATTTTTCAATATAGTTGTCCTTGTGGGGCTTTAGTAATAGGGGAATTATATACTAGTTAATTGGAATACAATGCATTTTTGTTTTGATTAATCATATTCAACGAATATTGGTTGGTTGTCTGATTTCTTTTTACTACAGTGTATTTGTAAGATTATATATATATATATATATATATATATATATTGGTGTTAGGTAATTTCAAGTTTATGATCTAAAATATTTGAACTTTTAATAGTTAAAAGAATCTTTGATCGGTTGTTATTTTTATAAATTAGTCACTGTTTTTGTAAATTAAAAAAAAAATCCATTCTTACACAGTTTGACTGACACCAGTCGTCTCTCAATTCTTAGATCAACCGTCAATGCTTTGGTTGACGTCCAACATCAAACCCTCTGCAATATTTAATATACCTTTTAAGAGGAACATCCAGCAAGTTTTCCCACAAAGTGTTGTCAGTACCCAATCACACCACCAATCTTCACAAACTCAATCACCCTTTTAAACTAATTCAAATGATCATCCTTGTTTGCATCCACAAATATAAAATCACGCATCCCATTATATCTTCTATGAAATTTAATTATTTATCAAAATGGAGAGAATTTGTTACTTTAGTACAAACTAAACACAACTTTACTACTTGTCCGAGCATTTGGCTTAGAAGAGAGATATCATGCCCTATTTCAAATCATTTGTAAGAGAACACCAACCACTTCAATTAGAGCAAGACCACCTCCTTTTGAATTAGCAATATAAAATTAATATATTTTCTCACATAATTTAAATTTAATCAATAAATTGTTTCCGTCACATTTTCATTAGTCAACTAATGATTAACTAACCTCAAGGACCCTTTATAAGTTTTTTAAAACCTCAAAAATTAAAACAACTTTAAAAACCAAATAAAATAGACAACGAAAAGTGTTTTTTTTTTTTTTTTGCAATATCTAAAATTATTGTCAAAATTGTCATTTTTAGCAATATAATTTTCAAGGCATTGGTTGGAACATAATAAATGAAACGTGGCAAGATGCCATTAGGGAAAAGGATATGGTGGTATACCCTGCGGTCGGGTCCACAAAAGTATTAATGTCTCAATCAACTGACGTCATTGATCATCGATCAACGTCGAAAGAATGATTTGAATCCTAGAGATTTGTGTCTGACTATTTGATCTGACGGCTCTTATTAATGCTCCAAGTCTCTAGTTTCATTATGCGATCTAATTGGTGGGCCTTCACTTTATAGAAAATGGTATGTTCCCAATGTATTAAATTGCACGTGTCGGTGTCTTGCAATTGTTTTTACGTTTTATTTTCTAATGAGAAATATATATACATATAGTTTTATTTATGAAATTTAAAGTATAAATATTAGGTTAGTAATTACCTTGTTTAATTATTAGAGTTATAAATATGAACTTTTGGCAGTGGCCTTACACACAGTACAATTTTTTTAAGTAAATAGGAGTGAGAGAAACGTGTCATTTGCTTTTCAATCCTCTCGTGATTTTAATTATATCAATAAAATATGAATTTTTAGATATTTAAACTTTAATAATGATTTGTTTTCAAGGAAACACACTTTTAATTTTGGTGCAAACAATATATATATATATATATACCCTAAACAAAGTAATTGCTAACCTACTATTTATACTTTAAATATAGTAATATAAATAAAATTTGGTGATTTATATTAGTATATTTAATTTCTCGTGGGTATATAAATTTTCAATTCTTTTTCATGTTTGTGAATGTTAAACCACGTTTGATTATTATAAACTAAAATAACGAGTAAATTAGAATAATTTTAAAGAAGACATATGACATTTATGAATATACCATTTGAAATTCCTATCCACTATTCAGAAATCTAGATAACAAAATTTTCTTTTATTCGTCTACATTTTACCTCCATCTTTAATATTTCACTAAAAGTGACGTACTAGGTAAATTCATTTATCACCTAATAACTTAGACATTGGTTGTCTATTAATGATTTCAGTTGAGAAAACATCGAAATAATATTTTAAATCAAGACATGCAATGAATATATATATATTTTTTTGTTGAATTATCGTCTTAAAGTTACTCAAACACTATTAGATGTTGGCAACATTACTAAAAAATTAAATAATACAATATTTGATTAGTGTAAATTTATAGTATGATATCATAGTGCTGTCCTTCCACAATAGTTTCAAATTCCTTATCAATGATAATAGTTTACTAATAATAACTTGCATTTAGTATAGAATACATATTGTTTTCTAGTTAGGTTGAAACTCAGTGACAGTATTATTAGAATGTGGTGGACAAATGTTTTACCTCAATTTAGAATAGAACAATCTAGATACCTAATTGAGGTATTATTTTAAGAACTACTAGCTTCCTTACATAAATGTAAAATTAAAACGCTATAGTTAGTGATGAGTTGTCACACCCACATTTTACTATTTTAGTTGTAAATTATAGTAGAGTATTGAGAGTATCTATTGGATTAAGGTCTATGGTACACATTATACCATACCCCACGGGGATGGGTCCGGATAAAGTGTTGCGGGGTTCAATTGTTTGCAAGTTTGAAGAAGAGTATAGCTAGAAATTACAACAGGCATGGAACCAAATGTGTACGTGTCCTTGCTACAAAGACAAGAGACATGAAGGGAAAAATGGGAAATATTGGAATGAATTAAAATAAACCTAAATTCATTGTATCTCTCTCCCATTTACAAAACTACATGTACCCCAATTGAGCCCCCCTCACCCACACACCAGCTGTATAATCGACTCTAGACACTTCTAATGTGTACATTCCATTGCTATATCAAATCACACCACCTAAGTTTGAGCTAACAATAGATAGAGACATTATGTTTGCAATTATTATTTTTTTGTTAAGGGTGAAATTAAAAATTAAAATAAACCACAATCACGAGATGAAACTAATAAGCCTACGAGTGAACTTGGCGTTGTTAGGTGGGTGGGTGTGTATATTGATAAAACTTGGAACGACAAATAGATGGGGTTGGGGTTGGGGTTATTATCTAAAAATCAGCAGCCCTGTGAAGGCAGCACGTGGGAATAATATGCAACTTCCCCGTTTAGACCAAGATTTTATTTAATCTGTTGTTACAATACAACTTACAAGCCAATGGTTTTGTTTGTTTTAATTTAAGAGTAAGAGATTTGTAAACACACACATATATCATCAATAAATGCTCACTTCTTCCTTGTATTTAAAGATTGAACTAACCAGATGTCTCTTTGTAACAAATATTAAATGTAATTTAAAGTAATTTACACCACATATACCTCAAGATATGTTGATGGTGGATGATTATTGTTTGACTCAATACAGAATAGTATCATCAAACATTCTAAAATAGTTGTCAAGCATTTAACATGTATTGGGTGTAGTAGAAAAAGTGTCTCACCCATTAATTAAAAGTACCTCTGGAAATACTATACTCTTACACACTCATTTATAGATAATTTAGAATTTTACATTTATTTATATTCTTCTCTTGCTATAATCATCTCTAAACATTATAAATCAAATAATTTTAGTCACTAATCTAAGTGTTTCTATTATTTGATTGGTTTATGGCAGAAATGTTTTCAATAGAATAAAAAGGGAAGAATAGAAAACAGGAAACGTAGAAGCATAAATTGTATGAAAATATAAAAATGAATAGAGATTTAAAAAAGGATAAGGTGGAATTGTTGTCGCACCAATTGTAAATGAGCAAAATGGGAAACAAAGATTATGGAGGAAAATTATAGAAAAGAAAAACATGGAGTGTAGTATAGTATAGTGCAGTGTGGAGGGTTAATTAATAGTGAATTAAAGAAGAAAATAAGATGGTGGAGGTCACGTGCGGGAGTAGGAAGTGGAGGTGGCAGAAGCAGACGTGGTCTGGGAGGATTAGATAGAATAAATTAATTTTAGACTAGGTTTAGTTTATAAATTAGGATTATTAATTTAGTGTTTAAGTATAATTGAGGGTCCAATCATAATTCAGTTACTGACAAAATTCAGACCACGCTGCTCAAAAGCTGATCCTCCTACCTCCAACTCTCTTCCACTCTCTCTCTTCGCGCGTATACTACACTCTTCTTCAAAATACTTTCACCAGAAGCAGTTTCCAACAACGGCTACTGGAGACTTGAAAAAAAAATAGTGAGAAGGAAAGTTAGATTAAAAACTGTTAAATAAAGTTGGATTTAAAATGTTCAATTTAAATATGTATTTTTTATTACATTATATTACTGATCATTTTCATTACAGGTCATCAAACCTATAAAACTCTAAACTTTTCTTTAGTTTGTTTTTTAAGTTTGAAAAATTAATGGAATCCATACAATTTAACGAGATTAATATCTCTATCGTATGAAAATATAAGTTAAAATTTCAACTATTTAGTTTATATTTGGGAGTTTCAAACTAAAAACTTACACATGTCGTAGAAAAAAAATGAATATCTAAATTCCATACTTTTAATATTAATCTTTTACATAATTATATATGTTTGATATAAAATGCATGTCTATCAAATATTACTAATAAACTTCTATTATCGAACAACATCTAAGTGAGTGTAAAATATAGAATAAATGAATTATTGATAAATAGCTTATGATTTATTTTTAAAAAGATCATAACACATCCGCATAAAAACGTATCAACAATAACACTATTATCAAAAGTCCATGAATGAAAGAAAGAGACAATCATGTGACCTAAGTAATGGTCTAAGTCTATCACTATTTGATACAAACACCCATTTATCATGCATTTTCTTTTTTAGCATATTTTTCCTTTTCATTACTAATAGTTTATCATTATTTTTCATTATATTTTGCTGATAGAAATGTATCGATAATATGAGTCCAATATAGAAATCAATTTAAAATATTTAGCATTTTATAGGAGCTCAAATCAATAAATTCCCTTACATTGTATTATAACCATTATTTTGGGTATGGTTTTAAAGACGATTTATAGGAGACGGAGGAAAAAAAAAAAAAATCTGTGTAAGGCACCCACAAGTTCAGGACAGTATTGTGGCGGAGAGATTACAGGGTAGCGCCGAGCATCGAAGCGGACGATATTCAATTAACTTAAAATGACGACTTAGACTGCTGCTCTGCTCCGCTTCCCATTCCTCTAATATGGACCGTTCTATTCCCAACAACTGCGATCGAAATGCATGTACTTCTTCGACGTGGACTCTCCCCGCCACCGCCGTCTCCTCCTCTTCCCCTCCCGACGATATCTCTCTGTTTCTTCAACAGATTTTGCGACGTTCCTCTTCCTCTACTCCTCACTTCTCTCTCCTCTCTCCCTCTCCCTCTCCCTCCATCTTCTCCGAGCTCACCTGCAATATTAGAGCCTTCACCCCCCCAACCCATAACATTCCCCCTCAATACGGACCGCCCAATGCAGTGTCAGACGAGATCTCCGCCGTCGATTCCTCAGAAAAATTTGCAAATTCCTCATCATCCGGTGTACTACATGATCCCTTGCGCTCTTGTCCCACATCCATTCCACCCAACGCGTCTTCTACGTCGGTTGGAGCTAGTGATCATAACGAAAACGATGAATTTGACTGCGAAAGTGAGGTACCTACTTCATTCCACTTCTGGGTTCTGTTTTGTTGTTTTTTTTTCCCCCTTTTGAGGATTGAGCTGTTGGCATGAGAATGAAGATTTTCTTATGCAGTACTTGTGTTTGTGTAAATGCGTAGGAGGGTCTGGAGGCATTGGTTGAAGAGCTGCCTACAAAGCCCAATCCTCGCAGCTCTTCCAAGAGAAGCAGAGCCGCTGAAGTTCATAATTTGTCTGAAAAGGTAAGTCTCTTTCCTTTTATTTTACTTTCCAAACGTTATTATCAATCATCGTTTTATATTTTGATCGCTTTCCCGAGCAGAGAAGGAGGAGCAGAATTAATGAGAAAATGAAAGCTCTGCAAAATCTGATCCCCAATTCTAACAAGGTAACACACAATTCGAAATTTGGGTGTTGTTTGATTTTAATGTCATCCCCCTTTTTGAGTTTTGTTCTTCTGTTGGCGTGCAAGTGCAACAGACTGACAAGGCCTCGATGCTAGACGAAGCAATTGAATATCTGAAGCAGCTTCAACTTCAAGTTCAGGTAGGTGCATGGGTGGCTTGTCTTCTCTAGTTATTCATAAATAATTGCATTCTCGGAGTTCACTTCTTATTTCATTCACAACAGATGCTGTCGATGAGAAATGGCTTGAGTTTGCATCCTATGAACTTGCCTGGAAGTTTGCAATATCTCCAACTTTCCCACATGAGAATGGACTTTGGTGAAGAAAACAGGTCAATTTCTTCTGACCAAGAAAGACCAAACCAGATCTTTCTCAGTTTGCCTGACCAAAAGGCTGCCTCCATCCATCCTTTCATGTCAGACATTGGAAGAACTAACGCAGCTGAAACTCCATTTGAATTGGTCCCGCCCATCCAGGCTCACCTAGTCCCTTTTTACTTGAGTGAGTCCTCCAAGTCTAAGGTAAAACTTCACAGTAATATTCATTCATAGGTTGGTTGGTTTGGTTAGTACAAGGTTGAAGACTGAAGCATACCTACGTAGAAATCTATTTCAAATCCCCCCTGAATAAAAACTAACAATGCTTGAAATATCCTTCTCCGTTTCATTTGAAAGGAGATTTGCAGCAGAGATTTACTGCGAGATGATCACCAGGCGGTGAATGTGAATGTGAATGTGAGCCAATCGGAGCCAACTCCCTTAGGTGCGTAATTTGACCTACCAACCTTCTACAATACTCCACTATTTCACGAGAATTGTTAAATTGCTGAAGCTGAAGCTTATGAGTTATATTAATTGAACACCTAATCTGATACCATATTAAATCACAACTAAAGCCATGAATTTTCAACAAGATGAGATTGTCTTTTCAATTTCAAAATTGTTTATTGCAGTGTCATGCCCCTATTACATACCAGCGCCTCCTGATTTACAAGGATTACAGAATGGCGTCTCAGTGGAACCGTGCATCATTGAAGGAAATCGGTCTGGTGTGCTTCTAAATTACACCCCAGAGCATAGCCTTGTATTCCCCTCCCCTTTTAATGGGTAAATGTACTTGAATTTAACTCCTTCCTTTTTGTTTCACTGCCATGTTTCTTTACTTTTTGTTCACGTATGTTTCCAGCATCAAACAGGAAGACCAACTGAAACAATAGAGCTGCAATGATCAACAACATTGTCGACATTTTCTGTCACCCTCTATATTCTTATTCTCTTCAAATCATTCACTAGCATGGGGAAAAGTTGTTGCTTGTAGCTGTCTACTTTCATTGTGGAGAGGATCTGCGCAGTTTTCTCTTGTACAAATCTGCATAAGTGTACTCACTGATTTTTCTCCATCATTATTTTACGAGTTGAATCGTTTTTTCCTCCCATCTATTGGGGCTTAGTTACGTTTCCTGTTTCTAATATATGTATTTGAGTTGGAATTCGGATTAGATATGATGGTTTTTGTAACTGTTTTGTTAAGATTCCCATTTATATTAAAACTATAAATTGTAGTTTCTTTGTTCTGTATCAAAGTTGCGTGGTTTAAGAATACTACTAATGAAATTATTTGTTGATGAACAAAGTTTATTTTTTTAAGATAAGCTACTACTAAGATTGATCTTGTGATCTTAATCACATAATTCAAAAGTTGGGTTAGGATTGGAAAGCTCTTTCTTGAGTGACTATCAAATTTTCTGAATAGGCTTTTCTTAAATGTGCACGAAGGAACGAGGGATGTGTTACAAGCGTAATTTTAAGTCTCACGTTGGTCAAACAAAAGGCAAAAATCACGAGTATTAGAGTGAGAGACTTTATGTTTAAAGTGGACAAGATCATATTGTGAAGGACCGTTGCATGTCACGAATCTACTTATCCCTAAAAGCGAGGAGAGAAGTCCTAAACTAATTTGTTATGTGTCAGGAAAAAGATCACTCCACCTATCTTAGTGGTATGGCATTAGATAGGGGAAGAAAAACAGTAGCCTCAATTTATAAAAATATTGTATGGAATGGGGGAACCTGCATCCTTAGCTAGTGCAAAGCCCAAGCATTCTTGTAAGAATCAATGCCCCCTTTTCATTTTTTTTTTTAAACATAAAAAAGCCATATTATCTTGTCTTCCCATTTCTGTTCTACCCATACTGATGCTCATGATTTGTTGAAAAAGTGCTTCTTCAACAATTATTCATCACAGCCCCTTTTTTGTGATAAAAAAGAAAAGACAATAACTGTTTAATCAACTTGTGAAGGAAGGGACACAATCTGTAGCTGAATCCACTTTTCTTCACTGATTTTCTATCCCCAAATAGAAAATACTTTTAACCCTCAGTCAAGAATAGAATAAAATTTGGCTTTGAATTGACGATATCTTGGATGGATTAAAGAATTTCGATTTTATAACAATTCAAAATAATTGAATTTTTAAAAGGAAAAAAAAAACTTTAAACTTTGCAACACGAACATTTCAAAACGTAGTCTTTGGTCTATAGCATGGGCATGTCATAATTTTTAGAGGATTATTACAGGCAGCAACTTTTTTCACAGGGCATGGGCACATTCTACTTCTTAGTGTACTAAGAACGAGTAATAGTGCATACTAGAAAAGAACCTCACAATTAAAGTACGGATGCTGTAGTGGATATAAGACATCAATTATCATCCTAAAGGTTACTGGTTTGATTTTCACCTCAACATTATCGAACACAAAAAATTGATAACATGATTACTAATTCACTAAGATTAATAACAAGAGTAATACGATTACAAAATTGTACTTTACATGTATTGTAAGAAAGCAAGAGACGAAACAAGTGAAAATTAGAAAGAAATTAATGAGAAGAATTAAAGGATTATTAGTATATTTTAGTTAATATTTAGTTTAGTTGATAGTTCAAATTAATTTGGGTTTAAATAGTTATTTTAAAATTAATCGGCTAATGGTCTTATTTTATAGTTGTAAGATTATAAGTAGGCAATTTAAGGTGGTAATATAAAACTTTCGAATATAGAATTTGTGAGAAAAATTATATTAGATGTATGGATAAGAAAATAAATAACAAACCACTAATCTACTAACTAAGGTAGATTACTAACCTTAAAAATATCCCTAATCAATCACACTAAGCCACAAAACCTTTGTAATTACAAGTCAATACCCTAAATAAGTGACACAAACACTAATTCAAATGACGGAAATTAAGTCTAGCTTAATCATTGTCCTTGTATAGTACTTCTAATGATTTTTTGTTACTTACTCTTGAATGAATGATTTAATATGTAAGATGTCTCGTTTTTTTAGATTATATAGAAACGTTTCTTTAAATTTATAATATGTTATTATTCTTCCTTATTGTGTAGTAGGCATAACTAATCACTATTTATTAATCAACAGTAGACGTCAAAATAAAATAAAAAAAAGCCTTAGAAAATTGTGATGGTATATTTGTTAAAATGTTATCCAATAAAGGATAATATAAAAAACGATTGGTCAAAAACTCAAAATTTTGGATTGGGTGGGGGAAAATCTGAAGGAAGTGGGGTGGAGCAGTTGAGTAATAATGAGGTGAGAGTGATCCAAAGTTGGAAACTTTGTGAATCTTTGAGTTTACTATTTAGGGAAATTAGATGGAGTTCATTACTGTTGATAGCAATGGAGAAAGAAATCAATATTCCTGGCGTGGAGCTTGAGGCTGAAAATGATGAATTCGAATGAGTGTCATTTCTCACATGGCAATGGCAATGGCAGGGCAGAGTTATTTGTAAAGAAGATCTCTCTGTACCCGCGTTAATTGAGTGGGAAGGCCGAGCAAAAATAACCAAATTGAGACTCTGATTTTATGGATTCCAAAAGGTCCCATCATGCCAGCTGCTTCTTACTCCCAATTCTCTCTCTCTCTCTTCCTTTACTCATCTTTCTCTTTCACTGCCTGCACCTCTGATGTGACCACCGACTTTAAATTTGCACTTTCCTTTCTTTCTCGTATAGGGCGGATGTGTAGAAGGAGCTTTCTCTTCCTTTCCTGCCAATAACCAACCAATTGGACGGATTGAATGAATGTCTGATCACAAATCAGGCTCCATGGCCGATCAGCTCTCCAAGCAGACCTCTATTTTTGGTCTACGCTTGTGGGTTGTTCTTGGGGTTTGTGTTGGAGCAGCTTTTGTGCTCTTTCTCTTTCTAATTTCTCTCTGGATTGCTTCAAAACGCTCTCGCAAGAAGATTTCTAACAGACCCACTATTCCAATCGTCTCTAAAGAAATCCAAGAGATCAGAATCGATCATCCCCTCCCTCAAAACCAAGAACATAATAAGCCCAGTAGGTCTCATTTTCAGGTCGACCCTCTTCCGGAGCCGGAACCAATTCCTGGAATTGAGCGGCAAGCGCTGCTTTCGTTGCCTCAGGAGGAAGAGCGAGTGAATAGGATTCATATTGAGATCGGGAAGGATCATAGGATTTCGTATCCTGAGCGCCTTGGTCGGTCGTCTTCCTCGCAGGGTAGTGGAGAGGGGCGATGTGGTGGCGATCAGTTGCCTATGGTGGTGCCTGAAGTTTCGCATTTGGGTTGGGGGCATTGGTACACTCTCAGAGAGCTCGAAGCATCGACTAATGGGTTCTCCCCAGATAATGTAATTGGTGAGGGTGGGTATGGAATTGTTTACCATGGCATATTGGAGGATGGAACTCAGGTTGCTGTGAAGAATTTGCTAAACAATAGGTACGCTTTTTAGTTTTTTCAACATTTATGCTCTAATTCTTCAACCTTAATTTACTCTGCAATTGTTTGTGGATTGTGGATAATGCATTAAAGAATCATTTATGTCGTAGGGGACAAGCCGAGAAGGAGTTCAAAGTTGAAGTTGAAGCAATTGGACGAGTCAGACATAAGAGCTTAGTTAGATTGCTTGGATACTGTGCTGAAGGTGCTCATAGGTACTCTGTTTTTTTTTTGCCCAAATTCTTTCTTTTTTCCAGCTTGTTTTTGGTTCTGTTGATGAGGTTTTAATCATCTACTTATTTGCTTGCATTTAATGTTTTATGTTGGCAGTCGAATGTTGAGCGCTAAAATGTACCTTCTCTTCTCTTTGTGATGTGATAGGATGCTTGTATATGAGTATATAAATAATGGAAACTTGGAACAATGGCTTCATGGGGATGTGGGATCTTTCAGCCCTCTTACCTGGGAGATTAGAATGAATATCATTCTTGGAACGGCTAAAGGGTATTGTCTAGCTTCAACTCAATTGTAGAAGTTTTTCTCCATCCCCCTGGCCACGGGCTGCTTTACAATCTTGTCATTAATGTATTTGACTTGCATACGTAGGCTAGCTTACCTTCACGAGGGATTGGAACCGAAAGTTGTTCACCGGGATATCAAGTCAAGCAATATCCTACTCGATAAGCAATGGAATTCCAAGGTTTCAGATTTTGGCCTTGCAAAGCTGCTATGCTCTGACAATAGTTATATTACAACCCGAGTTATGGGAACATTTGGGTACGTACACTACATGGCTTTGGAGGTGTCTATGTACATTCTTGTAGGTGTATGATGTGTAAATATTGAGTTTGTAATGAGATTTATACTCTTATCCAGTTATGTTGCTCCAGAATATGCGAGTACGGGGATGCTAAATGAAAGAAGTGATGTGTATAGTTTTGGAATACTTGTTATGGAAATAATATCAGGACGGAACCCCGTCGATTATAGTCGTCCTCCAGATGAGGTATGCTGAATACCTTGAAGAGAATTCATTATTAAGTGCTAGATATACTATTCTTTAGATATATATCCCTTTTCCATCTATTCGATTATGAGTTTGCAGAGGTTAAATTTCACAGGTGAATTTGATCGATTGGCTTAAGAGAATGGTCAGTAACCGTAATCCAGAGGGCGTATTGGATCCTAAGCTTGCTGAAAAGCCTACTACAAGAGCATTAAAGCGGGCTCTGCTTGTTGCATTACGCTGTGTGGACCCAAATGCTCAGAAACGGCCAAAAATGGGACATATAATTCATATGCTAGAAGCTGAAGATGCTAACTTTAAAGGGGTATGAAATAAAGTTTTCTTGACGTTCATTTATTGTTTTATATATATCTTGGATAGTTCTATTAATATTTAGAATGAAGAAGTTGCAGAATTCCAACACATGTAATGAATGAATCCAGCTACTTTCGGGTTCAGATAATGAATGAACATAATATGCTGAGGTGGCAAGTATTTAATTTGAGCAAACCATCACTAATATGCAAAGGAAATCTTAATCCTAAGTTGTCCAGAATACAAATGTAGTAGTCATTTAACTTACTTTTTCCGGCTAGTCACCATAAATACCACACATGGTTTTTCCATCATAGGAGTTCATTAGTTCACGAGTATGCTTTTCATGGAGACTGCAACTGAAAATAAGAAACAATATGCTTCGGTCGGGAATCACAGAACCTTTAATTCCTTGAATGCTCCATATATTTTTTATCCAACCTCTCGAACTTTGTTTCATATTGATTACTAAAGAAAGCATGAAATTTTTTATTTTAGGATCGCAAAGCTGGAAAAGACCCAGAGAATTCACATTCAAACAATGTCAATAATGGTTTAAATGAAAGGCAGGCGACAGAATTAGGCGGCAACAATGTGGACGAACTCACTACTCAACAACGAGATACGTGAATAACATCAGCTCAAGTAGCAGTCAACTTTTCCAGCTTGGGATTCCCAGCTATTCACTTGCAACTATTACCTGGGGTCCTTCATTTAGAAGATGTCCTACTCGGCCACACCAATATCAATCACAATATGTATAGTTCATCATTTTTGCTGTCAATAGCTCTTCCATAGCCAGTCCTTATACCATTGAAGATAAAAAAAATCAATTCATGTCTCTGTCAATGCCCCTCCGAAGACGGTCTTCGCGGATGAGGTATTGTTATTTTCTTACATTGTCTGTTCCACTCCCTCACTGTTCAACAGAATAATTTTGAAAATAATAGGAAAAGGTTCAACTAGAGCATTCATACCCCATTTATAAACATTAATTTCGATTTATAGCTTAGAAAGTTGTATCCAGTTTGTCAACAAGTTTCCTGATTGGGCCTAATAAATTTAAGGGGTCCCTTTTGTTTCATGTAACTTGAATTTTCCATCATTTTCTCCCAGGAAAGAGTAGCAATGCTCATTCTTGATGCCACTTGACAGCTATTATATAGTCTCATCCTAAAAGTTCGTGGGTGATAGAAGTGGTCCATTTTTACATCGAAATGAATTTTTGAGCATTCCTTTTGACAAATTTGGACCTTTCTTGGTGGGGATTTTAATGCCATTTAAAACTATAACTTCAAATACCATGCGACTTATTCATTGTCCAGCTGTATGCGTCATTGGACATTATTGTTCCATTTTTGAAGATATCAGGATTGCTAAAAGAGTCGGTAAGAAAACTGTTCGTTTAAAATAAAACTACTCTCAGAATCATTCTAGAATGTATTTAAGTTTGAACATTATGATTTGAATACGTAGTAAGGAGATTGAAACCAACAAACTGGTTATCAATATCATCGGAGGGGAGGACTATGAGAATAATGACTAATTGAAGCGTAATAACAGTGTGCTGGCCAAAACTGCTCCAAACAACCACCTCAGCTCGAGTTGTTTGCCATTAAAGTTTGCACTGCCGGAGTCATCACCCACACCCGCACCTTGTGGTGGACTTTCCAAGGCGGCTGGTGGTGGGGGAGAAATTGGTGGGTTATCGCATACGCCTGTTGTATTTCCCTGTTTATCCATTCAATTTTCCGTTAGCCAACAACCCATTCCCTAATACCATCAGCTCTCTATAATTTTGAGGCCATAAATGCATCTAGTTCTCTTCAATTCAGATACACTTCAGTGTATGTATTTAAGCCCTACGGAGGATATAAATAAAGTAGGTCACAAACCTTGCAATAGGCAATATTATCACACCCGCAAGTGAGGTGCCCATTGGCTACATCCACAGCTTCGGGAGCACCTCCACCATCGCTCCTCTACAAGCAATAAGTACAGAGACAGAAGTACCAATATCATTTATAAAAGAAACTCTATTCCCATTGTCCCAAATCTATCCTACTCAAACATAGCGAAGTGCAAAGAAAATGATGTATCCTCGTTATACCTGATAGAAATCAACAGCAATGAAATTTGGCCACCGATTGCCGGCTGCTTGTTGGCAAGTATTCATCATGCTAATTAATGGGGCTGAATTATCTGCGCAAACGCCTGTTCTGTTGGGATTAGTGGTAAAATAGTTCATGAGGACCAATGATATGGTTTTTGTATTCATTGGAGGCGACTCTGCTCTGTTTGGACAAGATCCAGGCTTCTTTCCTTCATCTCCATCTGTAAATGCATCCCACTCTTTCGCTTATTAAGTGTCATAAGACTCATAACAATAGTAGGCTAAAAAAACCATTGGAATTGGCTTACATTGGCTTTCAACAACATAGCGCCACTGATAAGCGATGCCATCCGAGGCCTCTTTCAATTGTTTAGAGGAGAAAACTACCAGTCTCTGGTTTTGCTTCACCATATCATCAACAGTTGGCCAGTCGTCGCCTTTCTTTGGCATTCTGGACATAGGAAACCAGTACTTGTTCAGTCCAGAAGCATTGAACACCTTGCTCAAGCCTTGTGGAGACTTCACATAGTCTTCAATGAAGATTGTGACAATCTCTTCTGGGTTTGCTCCCAAAAACTTTTCAATTTCTCTCAACACATTGATTGCCGGTTGCTGGAAAGAAGTTACCAGGATCACTCTCTTTTTTCAATTTTTGTGTTTTTAAACAAAAGAACAATTTATGTTTGATGCAAAGCAAGAATAACAAAACAATAGTGATTATAGATATAACATTAATATCTTATGGATATATTAACTGAATTTTTAACAAGAGGTTTTGAAAAAGTTCAATTAACATCATAACATATCACAATCCTCATCTTAAACCTGCCAATATATTTCCTATCTTGTACTTTACCAACTGTTAAAGTGAACAATACTTTCTTGTCATGAATTTGTTAGGATAAAACAATTGTGAAAAAAAAATTAATATCTTAATTTAGAACTGTCATGAAAGAAAATAAAGCTTAGAATAAGCTAAAAAAAGTAGGAGGTGATTATAAGGTAATTAAAGAAAGATAAACGTAAATTGTATCACCGTGGTTGCCTAAAAAAGTAGGAAGTCTTAACTTTTAAGCTCACTAGTAGCAAGTTCATTATTGACTCACAATTAGTCTACCTTCCATTAAATTGGATCATAAATTTAACAATAATGTGCACCAAACTCTATTTTAGAAAATTTTGTTGAAGTTTAACGTCATAATTCTAATAGGAAAGATAAATGCTACAATCTATCTCCAAAATGAAAATAAATGGATGGTAATGAAAAATTAAGCAGAGCACTTACAAATGAAGTGGCATTTAAACATTGGCCACCAAAGGAGTGGCACAACCAAATATCATTCTGAAAGTCGTACATATCCAACATTAACCCACGAACTCCATTCTACAAATTCATCATAATTAACCGTAAGAAAAATTAAACAACAAGTTAATATTAAAAAGTATATATAAAAATATGGAAAGAGATAAAGATGTGGTTTGGGTTTGTTGGAATATGAATGTCGGTTAGTACTCGAATGCATAAACGAGCGATGATGCGTTGATCTTAAGCCAAAGCCCACAAATAGAATAATTAAAAGCATGTGACGGTCACCAATTTCATCATCGGCCATACACAGATTTGCTGCGTGGGACAGTCCACCAACTATCACTATTCCACTTTTTAAAAAGATTATTAACATCATATAGTATAATAATGTAACACTACTCCATTAATTTTGATTTATTGAAAGTAAAGTTGTTTGCGATTCCATTAATATATATCTTTTCAGCTTCATTCCGAAAAACTAAAATATATCTTTCTGAAAATCAAACAATTTAAATTTTTTATGTGAATAAGTACTTGATTGAAAATATTCAATACATTAGAGATGAAACTGAAATTTTTTAAAAATTGAGGGACCAAATTGCAAAAAGAAAATTTGAGTCTAAATAAGTAAATGAAAAGAAAAAAAAAAAAAAAAAAATCTAAAGAGTTGGGTATCTATTTTAGAGAGCAAAAAGGGGGGTAAAAAGAGAGGCGGCATATAGCAATGGAAAATCGTTGTAAAGTTTGTATTAATGGAAAATGGTAGATTCTTCATTCTAAAATGAAACCGTCGAAAGCGGAAGATCTTGAGGAAGATGGTAATGGATGAATGAGAACTCACGTTTAGTTGACTGGTGACCGTATCTTCCTGATTGGTTGGCGCCACCAAGATGCTCGATCCGCTGTCCGATTTCTCGCCGGTACGAGCGAAGGAGTTGTGAGTCGTAAGCCATGAGTATCGATTGAATGGAAGCCCTTTTACCTAAACAAAGCCGAACACAAAGCCTAAATTATTAGCCAAAGTTCTGGATACTGGAAAATCAGAGGCGATTTTGGAATTTGGAGACTCGCCTTGGATGTCGGATTAATAGGCTGGATACGAGTACATCTTGGCCGCGTATTTCCATTTGCAACGCAAGTATCACATATCAAACTGGAATCGCATTTGTCGGCGGAGGAGCAAGTTTCTCCGATCTAAAAAGGAGGAGTAGGTTAGGTTAGGTAAGGAAACAATCAACAAAAAGTGAGAAGAAAGAGGAAAACCTTGAGCGAGGAAGAGAAGGTGAAAAGACAGAGTGAAACAAAGAGAAGTTGAAAATGGAAAGTGATGGCTGCTTTGAATCCCTGCCAATGAAGAAGGAACGAAGTTTAATTGGAATGTAAGAGAAATTAGAAAGAAAAAAAGAATAGAAATAGAAAGGACAAAGACATGCCTGCATTTCAGAGAAGGCTTTCAATGGAGGATATGAGAGGGCTTTCTTTCGCTTTGATTTCGTGTTGTTTTAATATAAATCACAAAGCATCTTCTTCTTCCGTCGGCTTTTTGTGGATTAGTCAGGTTTAGGCTTAGAGTCGGGGGGGTTCTTTTTCTAATCATTAATTTATGGGTGGTTGAATTTTGTGTTGCACTTGAAGAACAGCGTGTTCGGTGAAATTGGAATCTAACATTGTTCAACCATCTGTCTAATTTTATCCAATGTCTTTAAATCTCTATTTTCTTTTCTTAATTACAGATACGCTACGACAAGTTCTAAATTTAATTCTCTTAAAACAACGAGTTATTATGATGGCAACATAATTTAATCAATGACTTTATGGCACCATTTCTCCATCCCCATATAGTTGAGCATCGATCCACATATTTATGTATGTAAAAAAAATACATATGTATGTAAGAAGCTATAGACTTGCAATGTATGCGAAGATTAAAGCTTCTCGGCTCATTTGAAGCAGTCATCCTAATTCGAAGAATTTTGACTTTTCAAAAGAAAAAGGTATAATATGTTCACTGACTATTCTATAAAATATAAACAGTAAATTTTTATATTATTAACGAACATGAATAAAAAGAACAACTAGCATGCACGTTATTGATTATTCAATATCAATAAATGACCATTCCTCAATCAAGATATGACTTAGTTTAGTAATACAAAACATTGACCAAAATACAACCACCTAAGAGGAAGAGGACTTCATAAATTTAGGCTAGGAATAAACAATGGTATAATATTCTAGAAGATCCATTCTTTATTTAGATGAAAGGGCCACGAGGAATTAGCCTAATTATTATATTCAATACAATAATAAGCCAGTATTAGTCACTTTTACATCAACACATCATCAATTGGAGATCATTTCTTTGTTGAGACGAGTATGGACATCCAAGAGGAAGTCTACATTTCTAACACCAGGTTTCATTGGTGTTAGATATCTAATATTTACATGTGAAACCTCATTCAAAACGGTGCTTCTTCTCGAACAATAAACATATTTATACAACACTATACTACAGAGTATGGTTTTCTAATTCCATGTGTAGCAAATCATATTCAAATGAGAAATAACTATGAAGAAGATCATGTTTTTTCCTGCTGCTTCTGTTTACCAGGAGCAGAAGATGCTAACTTTACAGTAAAATCAAAAAAATCTTGGGTTGTTCACCACATTATTTGCTTTATACCCTTTATCTACTGCGTCTGCCCGACATTTGAGCTAAAAAAGGAGAAAAAGAAAAAAGAAAAAAAAAATTAAAAGTAAAAGCTTAGTGGAAAGAATGAAGTGAATACAAGGTTGAACTTAAATATAACATATTAAGCTTAATATTTGTAACTCCTCCTTTACATCGTCAAAATTGTTTTGATGGAGCAGATGAGGCACAACATTTTACGGGGCCATCAGTCCTTCAATCGTGTAGGAAAGAGACTCAGCCCAACCAGCTTTCAGTAACAGAGTTTGCAGTGTTTCCATCACATTATAAGCAGGATCAAGTTTCCGCTGCCAGCCCTATCCAAAGGAGAAATAGAAGCCGAAAAGTATAAGTGATAGCCAATTGAGGACTGTCATTGGACCATAAAATTATTCTCGCAACCTCGAGAATTTTTCAATAGCAAAGCTTGAAGTTACCTCCAGAACCAATGTCGTCACCATCACAGTGCAGACATTTCCATCGATGTTGACTCTATAACGCCTCACTTTCTCCAGTAATTGCTGCAAGGCTTCAGCAGGGTGAACTAAATCACCTTCGGGAGTAGCCCAGAAATCAAACGCATTGGTCACTTCCTATAAGCAAGAGGTCAGATTTACTGGCAAAAAATAGAACCAAACCTATTGAAGAAATTCATGAGGTATACAAATCTCAGTCTTAAATTCACAGAGGAGCCACCATTAAACTAAAAGCGCGCAAAGCATACCACCACAAGTATACAAAAAACGAAAGTCCTACTTGACAAACAAATTATTAAAAACAAAAAATTTTAGATTTAATACGTCACAGTACTTTCTATGATTGTTTTTCATTTTATAAGTATAAACCAACAAAACAGTGGTTTTGTTGCTTTAAAGACAAGAAAGACAAGAAAACAAAAATTTATTGCAATATAGAGTACCTTAAAAATAAGAATGAATAGAAAAAGAACCATTACAAAAACTCTTGTTTTTAAGGCCTTTTTAATAACAGTTTTGTTTTTAGTCTTTTGTTTCTAAAATTTATGTTGGTTTACTTGCCTTTCTTTAGCATGTTTTTAACCTTTTATAAAAAAATAGTTTGAATCCTTAGGGAGTAAAAAACATATATATTTATAAAAACCAAAATAATAATATAAATAAAAATAAATAAATAAAGTGAATTTTTTTTTTACAAGAAATATAAAAATGAAAAGTGAAAAGTTAATTTTTTTTTTAATCGTGGCTAAGAATCCAGATGTTTCCTTAAGAATGATGAAAACCATTGTAATTAAAGTGTTGGACCAAGAAAACAAGTACAATTTTCAAAAATCAAATGCTTATCAAATGGAAGCTAAAAAAATTGAAAACATGAAACCAGGGGAGCTACAAAACAACCCTATAAAAGCCAACAACCTAAACCGCATAAATAATGTGAATGACACACATTGTTTACCTCAATAAAAGCCTCAGGATCAGGGCAATTTTGTTGTTTTGCTAATTTGAGGGCACGCTCTGCAACAGTACGACCATCCCTACGAGCGACTGCCTTGAAAAATTCCAGTAAATTTACTCTATCACTACCAGAAAGTTCAGCAGTCATGCCAACATCAAGGAAGACAACATGAGGTTTGGATTTGAAGAGTCGCTTCCGACGGGACTTTTCATGAGACACTCTGACAAGGATATTTCCAGGATGCATGTCTGCATGTATAAAGTTGTCCACCTGAAATATAGAAGATTGAACTCATTGGCAGCCAGAAAAGTACAACATTCAAATAACTAAAGGAACCATCTCAGAATAGGACAGTATTTTAAATGCAAACACATCCAAGAAATTACAATTTCTGACATTAGATGAGTGCATGTGGAGGTAGGGATAGAACAAAATGCTTTCTTAGCAGATAAATGAAAATCATTTAAAAGAAGTAAAAACCGTCAACAAGGCTACAGTAACAATAAACAGTTATATTACCAGAAGCATTTTTAGAAGAGCATGTGTCCCAATGTGTGCCAATGATGACTTGAGTCTTTCATATCCTTCAAGCTCATCAACATAGTGTGAAACACTTTCCCCTTGTTCATAAGTTTCCACTAAAACAGCAGGATGAACAAGTGGATACACAGGTTTAGGAAATGAAACATCTTTCCACCGCCGGAAATTATAGATAAAGCGGCTCAAGTGTGCAGCTTCCCTTGCAAGGTCGACTTGAGACATCATAAAAACAGCAAACTGTTGTACACTCTCATCCAATCTCAACCAATTGAGTGTAGGAATAAACCTTGAAATTTTTGCTACAAAATCGATTATAATGAAATCTCTCCTAATTAGTTCCCCAACGCCAGGATGTCTGACTTTTACAGCAACCACCATGGGCTCCATTTGTTGACCAGGATATCGAAATTTCAAAGAAGCTCGATGTACTTGAGCAATGCTTCCCGATGCAACAGGTTGCTCTTCAAAATTCTCAAATATCTCAGAAAGCTTTCGACCAAATGCCCGCTCTATAGTTTTTCTTGAGTAGGCAAAGCTGTGCTCTGGAGCTTTAGTGTGAAGCTTTGATAACTCTATGCATAGATCTCTAGGGAAGAGATCCGGTCGTGTTGCTGCCCACTGACCCCATTTAATGAATGCCGGACCACCTTTTTCCAGAGAACGGTGAACAACCTGAAGCCATAGTCTCCTAAAGCGAAGTCCAAAGACGTCCGCAAATGGAGCCATCAGTATGCTAGGTGAGAACAAGATTGCCAAATAAAGGGCTCTAAATAATAGTATAATGCCTTCTAAAGTAGAAAATAGTAATGAAATCAAATAGGCATGTCCATCTTGCGCCCGAATGTAGAAAGAATTATGAGATGGATAGGGGTCCATTTTTATGAATGTTCTTTGGGCACATGCTAGCTCTCCACATGTAAAAGCAAAGATACCAGGAACTATCAGGTGAGAACGAGACATGGCCAAGCAGAATGCCCGAGCAACTTCGTTTAAGGTGGGAATACTATGGCCATTGGAAGAGAATTTATTGCAAACCCTTTTCCAAACAAATTGTGCATGGTGCTTAACCACATTACTGGTTGTCCAGATACAAAAATTTCTAGAATTCCTAGCCCAGCTTAAACTTCTTTTCGTGCCGTACAATGGGGAGGAACCATGTCCTCTAGCTAAAAACCTATAATGTGAGAACAATTTATTGTGAAGGAGAGGCTCTACTGTAACAGTTGTCCCGCTGTTCCTCACTTCTAAATGTCTAAGTCTGTGGCTTGTATGAAGTGAACGCACTGCCTTCCTTATGTTCCCCAACATCAAATATCTGCAATTATTCAAATTACTTTAGCAGTAATATAAAATAACTAAAATTTGATAAAAAGAAGAAATGATGGGTTTGAGTTAGGTAGTTGAGAGTTTGCACAAGAATTCGTGGGTATAAATTAGATAAATATGAATCAGAAAAAATTAACTATCGCTGTACATTCCAGCAAATTACATTTTCCAAATTAATAAATTATTGGGGAAAAAGTACACTTTGAGCCTCTGTAGTTTGGATTAGTTTTTTGCTGATCTATCTTTCCTCCATAATTTCAAACCTGACAAATTAATTCCTATAGTACATAAAATACTTGCAGTTGGTCTCTATCATTAAGCCTGTCACAAAATAACTAATGTTGCAGATTTTTTAGTCGTTCTCTCTTCCAACTTGACTCCCCCCTCCCCCCACGATTTATCCTTGCTCTCTTTCTCATATCCACATCATCTCCTTTATTGAATCAAGAAAATTTCTTAGTTCCTTCCCATTTTTTCTCACGCTTCTCAAAATCAATAATTATCACTCCTGGGCAAGGTTCTTGACTTGCAATCCAGTCTTATAAAATCAAATCCCTTCTGGTCCACCAAATCATGCGCACATGGTGGCAGATTCCAACGGGTATTATCTAAAAAATTCAACCTTTGGCACTCTTCTAAAGCTTGAGCATCAACGATCCAACATATTGTAATTTAGATTGCTAGATACTTCAAACAGCTACAGCTAAAACAATAGAAGAGGTAGGTGACTAGTGCTAGTCATAATATTGTGTCAAGTCCAAGTTACCACCATGCTTGGTCCTCATGAGCCTTATGCAATGCAACTTGAGCTTGAAAGACAATGAGCTTACCAATTAATATAACCTAATGGCTAAACTGCGAGCAGTAGGGATCTTAACAATTATTTTTCAGCAGATTATGGTACAAAAAGATTATAACCTAACCATACATGCCCTCCAATTATGTTTTCCAAATAGTCCACACTAACCGTTCATCCTTCTCCCCGGCTCAATTGTTTTAAGCGGATAGTTTATTCATGAGGATTTGTCACACCCCAGAGAAGTTAATCCTCTCTCTCTTCCTCATACATAGAGTCATGTTACATTCCGTTATTTTGTTAAGAAATAGACTCTTTTCGTGCCCACCTGCCTAGTAAACAGACTTGTTTTTAAGTAAACCTTACTCGTTTGGTGAAACAATTCAAAAAATAACAGTAACGCATTACATCTGTCCTCAAGGTCAAATACTCTGAATATTCACCAGGACAAAAAATTATTCTTTATATCCATAAGTAGTATGATTTTCTTTAACAAGTTTCAGAGTAACAATTGAGTAGATTTCATTTATTTATTTTTGGAAAATGTCTAAGATTGGGACATATGATTCTCCTAACATGAGTAAACTCAATCCACGCTTAACAGCCTAAAGTAAGGAAGCGAAATAAGATACGAATTATTTTACTTGGATAAATTGTAGACATTCTAGTTTAAGTTTTAGGTTAGAAAAAACGATATCTTATCGGTGCATTTATCTCGAGATAGAAAACAAATCTCTGTCGTTCCCATTATTTGTCCTAGAAACGCAAAGTATGTCGGTCTGATTGGACTCAAGTTTTCCTTTAACGTTATCTCTGTCATGAGTCCCACATTTGATTTAATTTTTTTAAAAAAAAATCACATGATAACATAAGAAATCAATCATACAACGCCTCTCCAATTGATATTCATTTCGAATCTTCCACCCCGTCACCCTCACTGCGTAAAAAGAATCTGGTAACAAGCATAGGACTTTCCGTTCGGCAGTCTCACTGCCAACTATATCTAATCTGTAAATTCCAACGGAATCAAAATCTACCAGATGGTCAACGCTAAGCTAAATTACCAAATTTCAAACACCTAAAAATTGTTAAAGAATCAAAACGTAACTTCAATTTTACAATAAATCAAAGGGAGGGAAGCGGCAGAAACGGGAAGCATAAAGGGGCAAGGAGGTGAGCATTGAGAGGGCAGAAATCAAAGAAACCGAAAAGAAAGAGAATGTGAATAAAAAAGTCAGTCTTACCGAGGAAGAGAAAGGAAATAAGAAGTGGAAGGCGGTGGCCTTGACTCTACGAGCCGCAAAATCGATCGATCGAAAGGGAAAATAAGCGAGGAAGAAGGCGGGAAGTGGTGGATTAAAGAGGGCTGAAGCTCGAATCTGGAATGGAGGGAGATAGGGGAATCGAGAGAGAGAGAGAGAGAGAGGGAAGGGTGAAGTGAAATTGAGAAAATTAGGGCTGCATTTTGGAAGGAAAAATGAAAAGATAACTGACAGTATCGTTATGTTACCGCCGTCACTAAC
This sequence comes from Cucumis cinereus, assembly GCA_037974625.1. Lineage (NCBI taxonomy): Eukaryota > Viridiplantae > Streptophyta > Magnoliopsida > Cucurbitales > Cucurbitaceae > Cucumis > Cucumis cinereus. Next base: position 3,682,966 of record JBBPDJ010000023.1, on the reverse strand, counting down.
TATAGAGTTTATAAAACTTATCTCCCTGACCAAACCTACTTATACAAATTTAAATTCTTTCTATTACAAAGCTCACAAAAAATCAACGGGATTCGGAATAACATTCTTTTAACCTTTTTTTTTTAAGTATCTAATAACGTGTGAGAATTTGAACCACGAAACTCTTTGATATTCAACAAACACTAATGAGTTGTACTAAATAACATACAATACAAACATTAGAATGCATTTATTATGTTTATAAATAATTTAAATTTTTTACTAAATTACATGATAGTTTAATTTTATGGGTCTTTTTAAATATAACATAACGAATCAAATATTTACAAAATATAGTAAAATTTCAGATTTTATCAATGATAAATAATGACAGAATTCTATTATTTACTAGTATCTGTCATTCATATAATGTAAAATTTTGTTATATTTTGTAAATAATTTAATGGTTTTATCGTTTACAATCATTTCTCCTCATTTTAATTACAATCCCTTTTTTATTATAAATTGACAAATAATAATTAAGTAGAATTAAATTCATGTTTTGTAATAAATATCAATGTAATGATATATTATTATATTGAATTATATTTGAATAATATATTTGGTATAGTAAATACTTACGAACTATTTTTGTCAACAAAATATTTGCAAACTAACTAAAATAAATGTTAAATATAAATTAATTTGATTTGTATAGACTGTCCGATAGAGATATCTTATTTTAACAAATTAAGTTATTTATAATTAAATTGGGTAAACAATTTTGCTAAAAGAGTTAATAACAAATTTTAAAATCTGAATAGAACAATACGTGCAGTAAAAAAATCAAAATATTATAAATTTTGTTATATATTTACAATTATACCTGAAGAAATCCGTATTTTTGGTAAATATTTTTTTGTCCCCAACGTGAAAATTCAGGACCCAGCCGTTTTTTCTTTTAAAAAAAAAAAAAGAAATGACGCGGAACACTATTGACGTTTTATATGTGGTGCGTGGCTGTGGTGTGAGACTTTTATGTATATATAATATAATTACATGATACATCAATCAGAATAAAATAAATGAGAATCCTGATGTATGATATATAGATTAAAAGTTAATAACATTTATTGTCAACTCTTTGTACACTTTTTTTAATTCCTGAAATTTTAAATTTAACATTTTGTTTTCTAAGTTTGAAAAGTAGTTATAAATGGTTAAGAAAAAACTAATATAGCCATGACCAGTGGACTCCATTATAGGTCTCTCGTGGACTTGACCTCCAACACGTTTTTTACTCTTTGAGTTGATACGTGTATAGGAGAACCTTGTATTAGTATAGTGTCAAGTCTACTGCTTTCTAACGCTAAAGTTGGTTTAGTTATGCACAAAAGAAGTAAGGTTGGGACTCTCCCTAGGAAGATTAATTACTCTTCCCCTTTTCGAGTTGTTGGATTGGAATATTTATAGGTCTTTCTAATACTTGTCTTTAGTTACGTGTATCATTAGAAGTATTTTCGACGCTTAAGGTTGCAAAGTGTCAGTTTGAGTTCAACTCAATTATTTTTCAATTGGTATATATCTACCACTCTAATTAGTTGGCTTGTACCTCGAGTCGTTGACATTTTCCCTTTGAGATATGTGCTCTCCTGTGCCTCCTCTCAAACCCTATGAGTTTGGACATGTACATGGGCTCTGAGCTTTGTTTTAGAAAACCTTCAACTAATGAAAATACACGCTAAGGGGAAAAAAAAGAAAGAGGACTATACTAAAGGAGATGCATAAAAAAAAAAAGTTGGTTAGCTACGATAAGAAGAAAAATACTTTGGTGCATCCCTAACAATACCTAACCTATCTTGTGTCCCACCAAATTGTCAAATCATAACTTATTATATGACAAACTTTGCATTTTTTTTTATATAAATAATTGTATATTATTTTTATGTGACCGGTGAGAAGAGATGTGCAAAGATGAGTGTAACTTGACATCCATCTAGCAATGATTAGGTGCAACCAAAATTGCATTAATCACTCGTGCTTCCCACTTCTCTACCACAAAAAAGATAAAAATAAAAATTGAAAGATACAAATAACATGTGACAATATTTTATTGGACTATACTTGAGATGTATTGAGAATCTGAGATAGATACGTTTAACTAGGCACCCAAGTTTTTCACATATCCACCTTGAGTGTTGACCCCTTTAAGAAACACAAACAACAAAACCCCATCATCAATCATCATTAAATCAATCAATCAAGGAATCATATTCATAATAAATATCAAAGGTACAAGAAAGAAAGCAAGAAAGAAGAGAAGGACGAGTAGTTAGAAGCAAGGCCCACTAGAAGCAAGGCCCATGAATCTTACAAAATCTTGCACCTGTCTCTAATGCAATGCCCAGATCTGTATTACTAAAGACTTTGCCGCTTCTTAATTAGAGCCCTTCATTTCCAACAATATACTTTGGACACAGTAAACAAATCCTTAAACATCAACGTGCTTTCCCAAGACGTACGCTTCTCCAAGATTCTTAAATATATATCACATTTCCATTTCCACACTTCAAATCAAATCTCTGCGCTTCTCTTCTCCACATTCTTTTCATCTCCCCCAATCCACTCCTATTTCACTCACAATAATGTCGGTGGTGCTAGCCAAGACTGACTCGGAGGTGAGCAGTCTGACGCCGTCGTCGCCCACACGCTCCCCCAGCTCTCGCCGCCCAGTTTACTATGTGCAAAGCCCCTCACGTGATTCACACGATGGGGAAAAGACTACGAACTCGTTCCACTCCAGCCCGGTTCTGAGCCCAATGGGGTCCCCTCCTCATTCCCATTCCAACTCTTCCTTGGGCCCCCACTCACGTGACTCCTCCTCCACCCGATTTTCCGCCTCCGTCAAGCCCGGATCTCGCAAGCCCGCCAATCACAAGATTCCCAAGCCCTGGAAGCGATTCGACGCCATTGAAGAAGAGCGCCTCCTCGATGACGACGCCGCCTCCGACGGCTTCACCCGCCGTTGCTACTTCCTTGCTTTTGTGATTAGTTTTGTCCTTCTTTTCTCTCTGTTTTCTCTCATTTTATGGGGTGCCAGCCGGCCTCAGAAACCTACCATTCTAATGAAAGTAAGTCCCAATTTTCATTATATAAAATTAATTTAGAAAAAGTAATTAAGTGCGGGTAATGAATTTTAATTTTGGCAGAGCATTTTGTTTGACAAGTTCGTGATCCAAGCGGGGGCAGATTTTTCAGGGGTGGCCACGGGATTGGTGACGATGAATGCGACGGTGAAGTTCATATTTAGAAATACGGCGACGTTTTTCGGAGTTCAAGTTACTTCCACTCCACTTCAGCTTTCGTATTCCCAGCTTACGCTCGCCTCTGGAACAGTAAGCAAATTCTTTAATCTCAAACTTTATTCCATTTCTAATGCGCTTCTGAATTTAAATCTCACCGTATATCTATCTGCTTTTCACTTCGGTTCATGAACCAGACAAGTACACATTGTCTTGTTCCTCAAATTTAAATTAAGATTATATGCTTTGGATTCAGTAGATCTAATTCATCGAAACATGCATTAAATTCTCGGTCTTTCTTTATTATTTTATTCAAATATGTAAGTCCTTTGGATACTTTTTCTTTCCGCATTAATTTTAGAGATAATAATAACTATAAATTACAACTACACATTCTAATTCTAATTGGTAAATTTTGCTACATTTATAATTTTTTTAAAATATTGCTATATATATATATATATATATATTAATATTTTGATTTTAATTACTATATTTTATATACATACCTATTCTTTTTCACAATAAGTAAATAAGCCTTTTTTTTAATGTGTTTAAAATTGTAACTGATTTCGTTAGTTTTTAAAAACTATTAACAGCCAAGTAATTAATTTGTGTTCATTTGTTTTCTTCGGACTTTAATTAATATTTATTACAAAAACAAAATCACAATTCATAACTAATCTAGTAAATTAAATTTATTTGGCCCCATTTTGGTAAGTCTTCACTTCTTTTTATTTTTTATTCTCAAATTTTAACTTTATAGATACCTTGAGTTTATTTTTATAGATGTTTTAAAAATAAAGAAAAGTTTTAAATACTTAAAAAGAAATGCTGTTTTTATTTTTTAGTGTGCCTAAGAATTCATATGTTTTCTCTAATTAGATAAAAATCATTATAGATAAATGGTTTGAAAATAAGAGTAAAGAATTCATATGAAACGTGTTTAATAAGGAAAATAGAAACAAAATTAATTCGTTTCAATGCAGATGCAAAAGTTCCACCAAGGGAGGAAGAGTCAACGGGGCATAACAGTAACGGTAAAAGGAAGCGGCATTCCGTTGTACGGAGGCGGAGCCAGCCTAGGCAGCGTCAATGGAAAACCGGTGGAACCGGTGCCAATGAACCTTCAATTCACGGTCCGGTCCAGAGCCAACGTGTTGGGAAAACTGGTGAAGCCCAAATTCTACAAGAGCGTGGACTGCAGCGTCGTCATGGATCCTACCAATATGAACAAGCCCATTTCTCTCAACAATAAATGCACATACCGCTCATCAGCTTAGAAATAGAATTGTTTTTTTTTTTTTTTTTTTTTAATATCATTAGTTTATATTCAAATATCATTAGTGTTGATAGACACTAATATATTTTATTTTATGTTTTTTTTTTTCTCTCTGTTATTATCTGTTTGGAAGAGAATGGGTTTGACCCTCCATATTTGAATTTGAATGTTGAATGAAACACAGAAGGTTTTTGGATTGAGATGTTCAGCAAGACGAAGGTTCCCAATTTAGGTGATTCCAAATTCTCTCATTTATCTACAATTATTTTCAAACATATATTTATATATTATTAATTCATTATTCATAGTTAACTTTCTAGTAGTTATCTAACCCCCCAACTAATATTTCCTTTCACACCTTAACCATGGACTTTTCTCTAACCTAATCACTCTAAACAAAATTGGGATTCACTAATTGGAATTAGCAACTCATGTTTATATATAGTTAATTGGTTTTTCTTGTTCTCTTGAAAAGTATGAACACAAGAATTTAGATAATTTAGTTGACTCAATTTTTCTTTCTTTTAATTTGGTTTCTATGTTTATTAAATGTTTCAATTTAGTTAGGCAACGAGTTTAGTTTAATTTGTTAAATTTTTTTAAGCAAGTTAGAAATTTGGTGTTGGCAATATTTTTTAAGGTTGTTGGTGGGTGGTGTTTTTCGTGACATTTGTCATCATGTACCTTAGTTGTCCTTTAGAATATCCTTGAACTTTTGTTTCCACTCAGTCTGATGTTAGAATGATGATTTTGCATAATTTTTTTATCTGAAAAATTATGATTATATTCCCACGGTTTTATTTTCTTTCTTAGATGCTGTAGATTTTTTGTTTAAGGATTTTTTTCCCTCCCCTTCGATGTGCATATTTAAGAGCACATTGTACTCCTTTTAGAGTTGGTCAATTTGAAGAATATTGAAGCTGTGTTTGTTTTGTATGTTTGCTGAAAACCATAAGTGTGGCAATCATTGAGATTGTGAAAAAAGTGTTGCTCTAGATTTACAACAACAACACTCTTTGGAGAAGTCTAAATTTTACTAAGAGAAAGTCTTATGCTTAGTAAAGCCTAAGTGATTGTTCGTTAATATTCTTATACATAGAGGGAGCTTAAGTACATAGAAGGTGAATGAATCCCACATTTAAGAGAGCCTAAACGATCATTCTCTAAGTTGAGTTTTTCCAAGTACCATCACTGTAATCATAGTTTATTTGCAAATCAATATATCGTTGTAATTATTTGACTTTATATTAATAAAAGTATTTTTCTGCAAACATATTGTTCAAAGACGTATGTGGTATTGCACCGAATTGAGTTACAAAACATTGTGTTTTGTTTTGGTTTTAGTTTTTTAAGTTTATCTTTGATGTTCTTAGAAGTGTTGTTATGGGTTAGCTAACCTTTATTTTATAAATATTACCTTTTAGACTTCTTTTACTCTTCCAAAAAAAAAAAAAAAAGAAACAAAAATCTTACTTTCTTTCCTAAATATTACTCAGTCACAACCCTTAATAAGATCAACTAAAACTAAAGAGAAATCATTTTTGCTAAATGCTATTTAAATAGGAAAAAAAGGTACACCGTAGTTAAAGGGATGAAAACTTTGTGACATTTCTCGAAAGTGAATGACTGAATTGAAGCTTTTAGCATTTAATTAAATCGGAATATTAGGCTTAAATCATAAAAGGCTAAATGGATAGTCTTAACATATTCTATCTGCACAATTTATTATAATATATTTTTTAATTAAAAATAAATCTTGGCATTATTACAATTATTATAACCCGTAAATTGTAGTCAATTAATAGACAACAGGTCAAATTGTGAAAAGAAAATTGACTCCATTGAGATATATTTCATTAAAATGATTTAATTCTAATTTTCAGTAGAGTTTAGATTATAAATGAGAAATCGCGTCACAATTATCTATTATGGTCCGTTTAATTAATTTGTTGATAAAAAAGATCTACTAAAGATATTTGATAAAAAGTCCTACCCACAAAATTAATGAAATTATAAATTGTTCACATTTATGAATTTAATTGGAAAGTAATAATTATATATTATTTCCAATAGGAACGAAAAAAAATAGGTTTTTATGTACACTGGACCACACCAATTTGGTGTATCCATCCATCAACTCAACCTCGTGTGCACCTATCTATCTCCACCAAATTTCCTAATTATATCAAAATTTAATCAACAAATCAATTGAATCCGGGACCGTTCATTTTGATTGAAGATCTTCCAAAAAAAAAAAAAAAAAATTAAAATTCTTCAACCCCAAAATATCCCTCCGTCTTTTCCGTTCTCGGCCGAATCCAACCGTGATTAGAAATCATCTGACCGTGACCCAATTGTCAGTGACGGACCAGTCAACTGGCCCATTCTCCACTAGTTGAAGCAGCCTCTCCTTTGGAGAAGACGACGACCACGAACACGACGAATTCAACCAACAATTTGATTCCTCTTCAATTCTATGATCGCCCTCTTGTGAATGAATCGATACCCAATCTTCGAAATCGAAAGGACATCTTGGCGACGTTGATACTTCGTCCATGGCCGCCAATGGAACAGACCGCTCGGAGTCTGCTACAAATGGGTGTTTTAGAAGCATGTCGGCCGTCCATCTCTTTACAGGATCCTTCACCAAGCATTTTCCGAGAAAATCTTTCCCTTCTTCCGATAGATCTTTAGGAATTTCCGGCAATTCTTCTCCAATCCCAATTTTGATTAACAAAGCAAACACGTTGGATTCCGGCCGACAATTCCACACGGGCTTCCCTGTCAACATCTCCACCACCGCGCATCCGACGGCCCATATATCACAGGGTGACTCATACTCGTTATCGTTCACCGATTCGGGCGACATGTACAGAGGAGAGCCTCTCAATTGAAATCTCCCTCCCTCTTCCCCTGTTTCTACTCTGTTTTTCCCCGCCTTCTTGGACAATCCGAAATCGGCAATCTTAGCATCACCGTCACCAAACACGAGAATATTCGTAGGCTTTACATCGCAATGAACAAATCCCTTTCCGTGAATATACCGAAGGCCTTGAAGAATGGTCCTGGTGTAGCGTCGAACCTCAAATTCCGGCAGGCGACCACCGCGGCTCTGTATTCTATCGGCTAAACTCCCACCACTAGCATACTCGAGAAACAGATTGTAAAATTCCTCGCCGTTCTCGACACTACAACTGTCCCCAAAACATCGAATAATTTGTGGGCAATCATGACCAAGAAGATCCAAAACTTGCTTCTCGTTCTTGAGCGAGGCAGAGGAAAAAAGTTCAGATGATTTAACTGCCATTAACGGGGGAAATCGATCAGGTGAAGAAGGCGTGGCGAAATTGATGGTAGCAAAACTTCCATGTCCAATCTCATGTCCTCGAACCCAGTCCATGGGTGGGTAGGAAAATGGTGGGGGCGGGGTTTCGGGTTGAAGAAGAGAAGAAGGGGGGGGGGGGGGGGGGGGGAAAAGGAAACTTGAAAAGTTCCAAAAACTAGT
>JBBPDJ010000023.1:3630165-3666829 GCA_037974625.1 Cucumis cinereus | reverse complement strand
TGTACCTCACATTATTATTGCATATCTCAATGACTTGTGAATCACGTGCAACATCAAGAAGTCTATCGTTGTTTGATTTCTGTGAATTGTTGAAAAAAAATTAGAAAATACTTAATTTAATGTATAATTTAATGTGATTAAAAATATTTAAATATCTACCAGATGATCAACAATTGCTCCCGGTCGGCTTATGTAGAACCTCGTAGTATTATTATACTAGCGGATGTATTCTTGATTACATCCCTATCAAATTGTTGAATCGAAACTCCCATCGCAATAAATCTTCTTCGAGCTTGCCATCACACTACCATATATGTGACTTTCACTGACCAATCATTAGTTCTCAGGTCGATATTGTGCAAAAGTGGCTCACTATTGCATGATATTGTCCTCTTCAGTGATAGTCCTAACAATTCTTCTTTGTTCTTTTTTTTTATAAAACCAAGAGGTCTGGTTTTGAAAACCAGACTTCATTTTTTATCTTAATCCAACCCAACAAATCTACAAGAGGAATATATATATTAAAAAACAAAACAATTAAGTTCAAAACAATTTACCTCTCTTTTAGTATGGCAATTTAAGAGTTGAATAATAGTAGAAATATAAAATTTTTAATTAAAAAATATATATATTAAGTAGAATAAATACTAACTTCGCAATATAATGGAAATCGTGAATTTAATTAAAAATCTAGGTGAATTGAATTTAAAATTAATAATAAAGAAGAAAATAAAAGTTAATAAAAAATGATAAAGAAATTAGAAAAAAAAAACTAAAAGACAGAGGTTTGGTTTTGGTTTTATATAAAAAAACAAAAAATTAAAGGAGGTTTGGTTAAACCAGACCTCTTGGTTTTATAAAAAAAAGATAAAAACAAATTAAAAGAAGTTCGGTTTTCAACACCGGACCTCTTCTTCTCCTTCTTTTTTTTTTTTTTATCAAATTTTAAAAACAACGTTATTTTTATAAATATTTTCAAAATCACCCTATTTTTCTAATTATTTTTACCAACAACATTATTAAAATAAAAGATCCCACATAAACATATATCATTTTTGTGTTTAACCAACTGCTACCATTAAAGTTTCCTGGCACGTTTCTTGATAAACACAACTGCTATCATTAAGGGTACCTTGCATATTTCTTGATTTGACATAAAAATATTGATAGGGTTTTTGTACAATTAATTAAATTAGTATATTATGAATGGATAACCAATAATAACCACAGAATAATTACAAATCATTTATTTTCAAATCAGTGAGATGTTAGGTCGAAAGTGTAACACTTTGATTATTTGAGTTAGATTTAATTTTTGAAAATTTAAAAAATTACATAAACTTCCAAATAGTAGGATATATTAAAAAAAATTATATTTTTAATTTCTAAAGTTTGGATTAAATAGCATTTTTTATTTACTTTTCAAACTTAGTAGTTTTTCACAATGTTCGAAAAAATGTTTTTTTTTAAGTTATTGTCTGTCAATTTTATGTTAGTTACCGATGGAGAGGTGACATAGTAGCAACTTTTAACAAGGCTTGATTATTATTATTATTATTATTATTATTATTATTATTATTATTATTATTATTATAAGAATATATGACATGCATTTTTATTTTATTTTATTTATATTTCTACCTCTCTTATTATTATTATTCCTATTTTCCTTCTATCTTCTCCCTTTACTATGTATGACTATTAAATCCAGGGTCGCTTCTGTTTGTAATCTTCGAATAATAATTATAAATGCACTTTAGCAAATCAAATAATAATGCTCTAATATATCAATTTATTAACCACCTAACAATGTGCTTTGAAGTATATTTTTTCTTTTCCTAAACGTTTTTAAATTAGTTCAAACATAATTTAACTAGTTTATACAATAAAAAGTTATTAATTTATAGTCTATGTATCGGCTTACATCCTGTACTCTGTTGATTCTATCAATTTAAATTTTGAACTAATAATTGTATCAATTTAAATGATAAACTTTAAGATTGTATCAGTTTAAACTTCGAACTAATAGTTGTATTAATTTAAATCCTGGACTTTCTCAAATATATCAAATTAAACTCTAAGTCTACATAAATATATCAATTTAAACCCTCAACTTTCATAAGTGTATCCAAATAAATATAATGAATGATTTAAATTAATATAATCATGTAAGTTTAGTGTTTAAATTGATACAATCTTAAAGTTCAATGCTTAAATTGATATAATTATTAATTCATAGTCAAAATTGATACAACTCCTATAATTCAAAGTATAAACTGATATTATTCATTTTTAAACCAAAATCTACATAGTTTTAAAAAATAGTTTTTTTTTCAAATATAGAAAAAACATACCAGCTACTTACACTTTATAAAAAAAAACTATTAAAATATAAAAATCAATTACATTTATTTTTTACGAAACATAAATATTTTATAAATATTTCTATTTTTGATAATTTACCTAGGTTTAAATATGCATATATCATGAGTTAAAATTTTAAAATAATAAAAAAAAATCATATAGTTGTTAAATCAAAATTTCACATCATTAAATAATAGGATAGAAGCAAGCTAGCTGGCACGATATGCGAGGACCATCCTCCAATAATTTAAGCTGTCGTGACATAAAATACACTACCTGCCAAAATATCAACCTATACACGTGACTTTTCGTACGTGTCTATATATTTTCTTTTTTCTGGACGAAAAACTTTAAAAATTTGTAAAAGTTTAAAAAGTTTAGAAAATCTTTTGAACATAATATTTAGTAAAAGTTTTTTTTTCTGACATAACAATATAAAGAAAAAAAATTATTCTAGTCAATAATGAAATTTGTGATTCCAAATTATAAGCATTTAAAAGGAACACAATAAAAACAAAAGCGGGCTAAAATAAATTTTTCAAAAAAAAAAAAAAAAAAAGAGGCTAAAATAAATAAAAAATAAAAAAGGATAAAACTAAAAAGAAAATAATATAAAAATCCATTAGTTATGAAACGATCTTCACCTTAAAGACAAAACAGCATTTAGCTGAAGTTTGGTCCTATGTTTCATCAGTTGTTTTTTTATGATTCCAATGGCAGACTCTTATGGTAATGGAAAATAAATTCAACATGCTGCTGGTTTTGTGAAACTTGTTGAAGTTTTGGTCTACCATTAGTCTATTTCTAAGGCATTCGAAGCTGGTATTGCTCATCTATGGGTCAAGACATTAATTTTATGGAGTCTTTTGATAACATCTACTCAATATCCAAACGAGATTTAATTTACGTGGATCCTTTAAGTGATCTGCATCGACATGGTATCATTGACGATTTAACTTTGTGTAACTTTGTACATTTTTATTAAGAGATTCTACTCTAAATAGATAGTTTTAGCTACCTAAAAGTAGATTATTTTTAAATTCTAATTTTTTTAGTGCAATAATTAAAAAAAAATAAATATCAAACCTTTAAATCCTTAAGAAAAATGGTAATACTTGTGTGTATATTTGAGCATCACCCATATTTGTGAATACCATCTCACCACTCATATAAAAATATTAAAATATTTCACAAAATAAACAAACAAAATTTGTCAAGCAACAAGTTAGAATTGAACAATTGAGTTTGATGAATAAACATAAACGACAATAGGTTGATACAGATCATGCACGTAAGTATTAAAAAAAAATTGAAAATTACTCTTTTAAGCTAGGTTGAACCTAATATTTTCAAAATAAAAAATGTGTTTGCTTTATTACTGATTTATTTTCTTGTAAAAAACAGTCCCCAAACGTCAGAATACAAAGGTGTGTGTGTGTGTGTGTGTGTTTCAGAGTGAATAATAGGAAAGCATTTTACACATGGGGGTTTATTTTATTTAATCCTGGAGAAGAGAAGCTTTCGAGTAAGTAAAGTTGAGAGTACAATCATTATTTTATTTATGAAGGAGAGAGGGAAAGCAACCACTCCCCTAAAATAATTGGATATATACGGCCGAAATCCCACAGAGAGATGGGAGTGTTGAGAGTTAATTAATTAGTTCCCCCAAGACCACAAGAGCTTAGCAAAAGGTTCGATTATTGAGATGCCCTCACCCATGGGGATGCCCGCTCGTTCTAATAACTATAATTATAATTGTAATGGCGGCTTCTCCAACAGCTATATGCTTCTGAACCCAGAAGAAGTCAAGTTTCTGGATTTGTTGCGTCTCTTGTTTTCCAGTAACCTCAAGAAAAGGAGATTTGTAGATTCAAGCCACGCCAGAGAACATAATTTCTGGCACAGATTCTTCATCTTTCTCTCTATTATCGTCCTAAAGCTCCTCCGTTTCTTTGCCAAACCCCTCGCCTTGCTTGGCTTCTTCCTTGAGTCCTCTCTCAATTTTCTATCCCTCAACGGCGGCTTTTCTGGCATTCTCCTCAACTTCTTCCGATGTAAGTTCTCCTTCCCCCCCTTTTTTTTCATGAATTTCACTTCTTTTGGATCTTTTGACTCAATCAATGATTTAAGATTGACATCACAATAAGTGATCTAGAGAGATTTTTACATCGATGAACTAAGCAGGAGGAGAGGAGAGTGTTGGATGAAATATTAAATTTACCAAGGTTGTAAACATCATGAAATTAGATTCAAGTTTAGTTAATATCTGTAACTTTAGTAATGTTCTGTGACATTTAGAATACAACTGGATGAGTGAGTAGAACATCAGTATAGTTTCCTTTGATTTTCTGTTGATCAAGTTTTATCTATTCATTTTTGTGTTTTTCTGTATTTTATATATTTAAGAAATGGTTTCAAAATTTAAATCAAGTTTGTAAAACTAAAAGTGAATAACTTCTTAAAGCATATTTTCATTGTTTGAATATAATTTGTATTTTCTAAGTAACTGAGAAATGAAATACTTATTATACATATTAAAAAATTTGTCTTGTTTTGTATTTTTTATTCCTGCAATTTGATAATTATGGGAGGTGGGTGGGGTAGTTAAATTCAACTTCCACATCCATTTAAACTTAGTGATGAGAGAAGAACTGGGTGTAACCTCCATTTGTTTGCAATTCACCATTAACTACACACTGTAAAATGTTTTATTTTATTTTATTTTTTTCTAAAAAAAGAAACAAGAAAAGACGGTGTCAAATGCAATAGCAATACAGAATAATTCTCAAGTATTTTAAAGAAAAAAATAATTGTAAATAACGTGTCAACGATCCTCTTGATTCGGTTGACTTTTTTTCCACTACTCTCTCGATTATGTGACAGTGATATATAATATATATATTTTTTTATTATTTTGAATAAAAATCTTACTATTTATTTATTTAATTTAATGTGATGGACATAGCTGTTATGCACTTGGTCCTTACAATAAAACCTTTAACTGATATTTTCTTTTCTTTTTTCTTTTTTTAAAAAAATTATTCTCTTTCTAAGATCTCAACTACATCTATTTCTCTTAATATAATATATAAACCCTCTTTCTCTCTAAAGTTATTCTCTAAAATTCTCCACATCCTAACTTTTATTTTCCTCTACTAAAAAACACAAAAGCAAAAGAAAAAAAATAAGTTATACGCATAATTTTTTAATAAAAACTAAAAAACAATAGTAATTATCAACACACATATGCCTTTTGTTTTTAAAATTAGAAAACAAAGAATTCAAAAGCCAAAGTTACTAACTATATATTAATGATAATTTCCTCTATAGATCCACGTGTGTATTTAGACTCATTTACTTGGAAACTTCCAAATTAGTAGTTATAATAATTATGATAATTTAGAAAATAAGGTTGTCGTTCTCTTTGTTTATTAACTTGAATTAATTAGTAAAATCGTTAAGATAAAAACAAAAATTATAAAATTACTGGAGTAATAAACATATATATATATATATATATATATATATATATATATGTATGTATGTATGTATATAATATGTTGTTTTAATTTTGATGTAGTGAGGTTGAAAATACCGGACAGCTCATCGGCGGAATACTTGTCAATGATTGGTCATTTGGACAGCAGAGTAACACTGGACAAAAGTATAAAGCCTGGTGATGTCAATTACTTCGGTGCCCTTTGTATGATGGCTTCCAAACTTTCCTACGAGAATGAAGCTCACGTTGCACAAATTGTGAAGGATGTCTGGAAGGTCCTCCTCCTATTTTTTCAATATTTACTCTTCTCAATTCAACGACATCCATCCATATTATTCATTCATTTAACTTTTCCCTTCTTTCAAATTATATACAGATGGAGTTCTTGGGATTTTTCAATTTTTGGAATGGTAACCAAAATATATATATTATATATATATATATATATATCTCCCTTCACTTTTTTTTTTCTTTTAAGTGTTAATTAATTGTGTATTATTTAATTACTAGACTATCAAGAAAAATGCTCAACACAAGCTTTCATGATGCGTGACAAAAAAGTTGATCACGACACCATCATTGTGTCCTTCAGAGGCACAGAGCCATTCAATGCCGATGATTGGAGCTCCGACTTCGACATCTCTTGGTATGAGATCGAAGGCATCGGAAGAATTCATGGGGGGTTTATGAAAGCACTTGGCTTACAAAAGTGCGTAGGATGGCCCAAAGAAATAGAGCGACAAGGTCATGAAAGACGCCCTTTGGCTTACTACACCCTAAGAGAGAAGCTTAAAGAACTTATGAAAGAAAATGAGCGGACAAGATTTGTAGTGACAGGGCACAGCCTAGGCGGGGCTTTGGCCATTCTATTTCCTTCTATTTTGGTGTTCCATCAAGAAAAATTATTACTGGAAAGATTAGAGGGAGTGTACACATTTGGACAACCTCGAGTTGGAGACCGCAAGTTTGGAGAATTCATGGTCAAATCACTCGCACAATACAAGATTCGTTACTACAGATTCGTTTATGGTTTCGACATGGTTCCCAGACTTCCCCTTGACGACAAGGCCTTGATGTTCAAACACTTTGGACCTTGTATTTATTTTGACTGGAACTATGTTGCACAGGTGAGTTGACATTAATTTTGATTAGGAATTAACCTTTTCATTTTTCTTTTTTATAGTTAAATTAAACCATTTCAATAACTTAGTGGTAATTAACCATTTTGGATGGTCAGATTCTTGAAGAAGAGCCATTCAAGAACTATTTCTCGATAGTGGGAGCAATTCTGATGAGAATACATGCGTGTTTGGAGATTGGAAGAAGTTTCACAATATCGTGGAGAAGGGGAAAGGAGTATGAGGAAAAAGTGTTTTTGAGAATTGTGAGATTGTTTGGATTGTTGTTGCCTGGAATTCCTGCTCACTGCCCTCAAGATTATGTTAATTCAACCCGCTTGGGTTCCACAAATCACTTTCACAGTGAGTATGATGTCAAAGTTCAGTAGTTTTTCTATTTTTTATTTTTTATTTTAAAAAACGCATGATAATAATACCGGGTGTATTTGATGATATATTTGTAATGATGTTTGTTAAAGGACGAATATATATATATATATATATATATATATATATCTTTGTGTTCGACCATATCTATTTGCCACAGTTAATTGGTTTGTAATTAAATCAGACATCTTTCTCTAGATTAACCATTGTTTTTCAATTTTAGAATTGAGAAAAGACAAACTATACTTAGGTACAACTATTAGGATACCTCTCATAACAACTATACTCAAGAACAACAAAAAATAATAAAGATATAGAAATATATATTGTAATATTAGTGTCTATTATTTTCAAAATCTAAAATTCTGTTATTTTTTATAAATATTTTCAACAATTTTACCATTTACAATACTTCTAATAATAGTAATAATAATAAAATTGCATTCAAATAATGTACCATATTGTTGATTTTTACAACAAAATAATGTTGTGTATTACAAATAAAGTAACAAAACACTTTAAAAAAACATAAATCCTGTTAAATATTCCTCGTAAAGTTTTCCTAAAAAGAAAAGAAAAAAAAGAAGAAGCAAAGTTTAGATTATAGATAACAACTACACAACTAAAATATACTCAATAACATAAAACATACAGAACTAATATTCAAATCAAAAGTAAACTTAAACATGCATAAACTTAAAGAACTAAGCTTAATAACTAATGTTACACATCTAAACTTATAAGTTACAAACATGTCTCCCTCTGCATTTAAAATAAGAACAAGCTACACTAATGAGTTTGAAATCTAAACCCATCTTAAAAACAAGAACAACATTCATATATATTCATTGGCCAAACAAATATAGGTTGCTTGAAAATTAACAAACTCAGTCAAGTTATTGGAGATTAATCTTGATGCTTTGGATTAAAGAAAACTTAGACCCAACATATATCCATAAGCAAAAGACATATACTTTGCTTGAACCTCCAAACAACTCAAGTTAAACCATAATGCACAGTTCCACTTTCAAACCCCAATGCACAGTCAAATTATTTCTCAACACAAACAAATGGAAGCCAAACAACAAACTCGCTGTAAAATTGAGAGGCCCAACATTGCAAAAGACCAAAAGAATAAAAAGAAATTCTGATAGCATACCAAATCAAGCAAATAAATCCACGTAGTAGAAGCTGAGTTGCAATAGAATTTACGAAGCAAGAGTAGTTAATAATACCCCACCCTGTAAACTAATCAAATGTTCATTTAAAGAAAAAATAATGAAAATTATTATAGTATTAGTAACTTTAAATTTTGAAATTTGTATTTCATTTGTTTCTTAAATTTTTAAAGCGTGATCCCAAAAAAAATAGTTTCGATTTTGTGTCCTTGCGTTTAATAAATCCCTAAGAATTCAAAATTTATAAGAAGTAATTGATTATCATATATAATTTAATTTGAATTTTGCATCTAAAATAACTTTAAACTTTCAATTATTTGACAGTGAACACATTAGAAATTTAAAAGATTGAAAAGCTTATAGACCAAATTGCTAACTTTAAATGCTTGAGAATCAAACCAACACCAATCTTAAAGTTTGGAGGCTAAATATATAATTTAGCCCCAATCAAATTAGGAATGAATTTATTTAGTCAAAATTGTGCAAAATACAACTAAACAATGGAGTTGGTAATGATCTATCAATATAGTTAAAAGTGTATATAATAAAATTTGACACGTCGATGTCTAGTTTAACAAATGTTAGAGAGATTTAATGTTCCACGTTCTTTAAATAAAATAAACACCTTAATAATAGAGATTTAGTGGTTATTAATATTTTTGAGGGGTTGTCAGATTCTTGAAGAAGAGCCATTCAAGAACTACTTCTCGATAGTGGGAGCAATACTGATGAGAAACAATGTGTGTTTTAGAGATTGGTAGAAGCTTTTGAGAATTGTGAGGTTGTTTGGATTGTTGTCTGGAATTCCTGCTCACTGTCCTCAAGATTTTGTTAATTCAACTCGCTTAGGTTCCACAGATCGTCTTCACAGCGAGTATGATGTCATAATACAACAGATTTTTTCCTGAAATTTAATATAATACTTGGTGTGTGTTTGATCGATATATGTGTAATAATGGCCTCCTAATTAAACGTACTCCGTAAAGGAATCAATATATATTTGTGTTCCACTGTCCTATCTATTTTTATATAGAAGATTAAGTTGTTACTTAATAAAAATTAACACATAATTTTGATAAATTTTTTTGCAAAAGAGTCTAAATCTTTATAAGCTGTTAAGTACATTGACTAGATCATTATTTGTTAAAGTTTAAAGACTATAATAATTACAATTTAATACTACGAGGACTGAAATCTTTACCAACTAAAGTAGTTTGGAGATAGATTAATTGTTAATTTTATAAAACTTGGAAAAAGAAAGTGTTTTTAACTTTTTAATTCTTTTAAGAGGACAACATGAAAGGATACAAGGAAAAAAGACAATATGTGTTGATAATTTAGAAGTATTAATAAAATAAAGTTGCACAAACCATATGAGTTGGGTAGGAGTGAAAAAGAAGACGTAATTTTTATAATTAACTACAAGATTATAAGTTCAATAAATGCTGACCACTTACCTAAAAATTAATTTACAATGAATTTACTTGACACCTAAATATTGTAAGGATCAACACGTAAATTGGTTCACATACTTAAAAACATAAAAAAAAGGACGATAAATGGAGTTTTCTACCAAATATAAAAAGGTTTGAGATTAGAGAAGTTAAGAAGGACCAAAAGGAAAGGAGGCTGATTTTTATTAATTGTAGTTAATAATTTAGAAGGTGCACTCATTTATTAATTGTTATAGTTAATTATTTACAATAACCAATAAATTTATGTCTAAATTCAATTAAATAAATGAGTGGGGCTATTGAGTTTTTAAATAATTACAGTTAATTATTTTATTTAATTAATATTCAATTAGATACTATCAATAAATTCATATACATTAACTCAAAATATGATCAATAAATTATATTCCGATAAAGGTCTTAGGGAGAGAAGAAATAAGAGCGATAGAGAACAAAATGTATTTTTATAAACAGATATCTATTTTACTAAAGGACATTTGTTACTAGATAATGATGCATTTGACTGAAATATTTCATAAAAATGTCAATCATGCACTTGTTTAGGCTATTGATGAACTTAATACAGTTGACTGATATACTTGACTGAATAATAATAAGTTGTTAATAAACTTGTCAATCATTTACTCGTTTATACTATTGATAAACTCAATACACTTAACCGATATACTTGATAATGATATACTAGAATAATATATTATCGATACATGACTCGATTGATATATTGTCAATAAATTTATCAATGATACATTTGACAGAGTTGATATACCTTATAATGATACACTTAAATTTAAAAAGAAAAAATAAATGAAACTTCAACTTTTATCAAATCAATTAACTAAAAATTAAAAAAGCCACAACAAAACAATTTTTTCAAATCAATACTATGAGTCGATTTAGTGCAAGAATAAAGTGAAGCTATAAATACAAGTGAGGACGTCGAATAAATTCAATAAATAATCTTACATGCTATGGAACAGAAAAATGCTAATTAACCACAAATAAAAGAAGGATAATAAATAAGAAGGTACCACTAGAATTTTTAGTGATTGGATCATACCTAAACCATGAGAGTTGGTCATGGCAGATGGGTAGATCTTCTCATCTGGGTTCGCCCCAAGGTCTACATAGGTTGACCCCATGGTTTCGTTAGTCTCATGTCCTTGATCGTTGATCTTCAAAGGGAGTTAACCACATCATATATACATATAATAATTTAACACACAGATCATGACAGAACACTCAATATTGAAGATAGATATGGAATTCCCCTTAAAGGACATTAGAAGAGTAATGAGTGGTGGTGATGAGAGTAAGTGCAACAAGGGCTTCTCCAGCAGCTACATGCTTGTGAACCCCCAAGAAGCGAAGATCTTGGAACTTGTCGGCCTCCTGATTTCACGGAATCTGGTCAAAAAATTAAAATTTGTAGATTCGAGTCACCCCAATGAATTCAATTTCTGGCATAGATTCTTCATCTTCCTATCCATCATCATCCTAAAGCTCCTTCAAGTATTTGCCACTCCACTCGCCTTGCTTGGCTTTTGCGGCGAGTTCTCCCTTAACTTTTTGTCCACAAACGATGGCTTCTTTGGCATCTTCCTCAATACCTTACGACGTAACGCAACTCATCCAATTTCATCACCTAGTGTCTATAGCATTTATAATTTAATTAATTAATTAGTTGAAAATATCGGATATGTCATCAGCGGAGTACCTAGTCATTTGGATGGAAGAATAACGTTAGACAAAGATATAAAGCCCGGTGATGTCAATTACTTCGGAGCTCTTTGCATGATGGCTTCTAAACTTGCTTATGAGAATCAGGCTCGCGTTCAACACATTGTCAATAATGGTTGGAAGGTACTCACTCATTCCATCCTCCACCACTTTTTGCCCATAAAATAAAAAGAAAATCAAATTCATCCCATTGATGTCAAATTTCGGCGAAGACAAACTCACTCCACATGACATCAACGGTAAATTTAGAAAAAAAAAGATCTACAAAACAAAGAAAAATCGTTTCAATATCTAAGACCTAAATAAGAGATTTATAGAATAGAGTAGAAGACAAAAGTTATTAAATCAAGTTTAAGATCTCATATTCCATATTAAGATACAAATTATAATGATGGTATTTATAGGAAGAATGAGATCATAGAACAATGATGAGATAATTAAGTAAGAAAAAAAATCTCATCTTACCTTATCTTTCATGACATTTTTACATATTTCGTCCTAAGTTCAAATTCACCCACAACACATGCATTTTAAAGATAAATAATATGGTAAAATTAATGCCTTCTATTTTCCTTCAATTATGCAGATGAAGTTCTTGGAGTTTTTCAACTTTTGGAATGGTGAGTACACGTATTGCTTTTCAACTTTGCCACCTCAAATCTAAATATCACATGATTTTTTTCATTGAAAAAGACTTACTGCAAGAATGAAAAAAAAACGTATTTGAAGAAATAAAAAACGAGAATTTACGTGAAAGATTAGAAAAAAATAGGGCCTACCAGATAGAAACTTCAAGATGTGAAAATACATCTAAGTTTAGTTTTCCATCAAACCAGTTTCTCTACACAAAAGACAGAGATGAGATTTTACTAGATTTTAGTACACAAGTTATGGAATTTTTAATTTGGGTGATTTAAAATGGAAGTTATCGACTATTTTTGTAATATCAAATTATTGAAAATCATGATCATGATTATGATAACATGTTAAAATTGGTGTTAGAATGGGATTGTGAAACTTCAGAATGCTAGAAAAGAGGGTTGGGTTGAAAATGGTGGGAATGGAATGGAATGGAATGGAATGAAATAAGGACTACTAACCGGGCCCAAAACCTGCAAATGTTTAATGACCTTTTTCTTATATAACATGTGGCGGTTAATGACATTTTTCTTAATTGTATCTCCTAGAATATGAAGAAAAATGCTCAACACAAGCTTTCATGATGCCTGATACGAAAGTTCATCATCACGATACCATCATTGTCTCCTTTAGAGGCACAGAGCCATTCAATGCCGATGACTGGTGCTCGGATTTTGACATCTCTTGGTACGAGATCAAAGGCATCGGAAAAATCCATGGAGGATTTATGTAAGCACTTGGCTTACAAAAATCCATTGGATGGCCCAAAAAAGTAGACCGACAAGATCAAGAAAGATCACGTCCTTTGGCATATTACACCCTCAGAAAATGGCTTAAAAAAATTATGAAAGAAGATGAGAGGGCAAGGTTTGTAGTGACTGGACACAGCTTGGGCGGGGCTTTGGCCATCTTGTTTCCTTTTATTTTGGCATTTCATGACCAAAAGTTACTACTCGAGAGATTAGAAGGAGTGTACACATTCGGACAGCCTCGGGTTGGAGACCACAAATTCGGAGAGTTTATGTTAAAAACATTCTCACGTTACAAGATTCGTCACTACAGATTCGTGTATGGTTTCGACATGGTTCCTAGACTGC
Organism: Cucumis cinereus; assembly: GCA_037974625.1. NCBI lineage: Eukaryota > Viridiplantae > Streptophyta > Magnoliopsida > Cucurbitales > Cucurbitaceae > Cucumis > Cucumis cinereus. The sequence continues at coordinate 3,653,335 of JBBPDJ010000023.1, read as the reverse complement.
CCCTTGACGACAAAGCCTTGATGTTCAAACACTTTGGACCCTGTATTTATTCCGATCGAAACTATGCTGTAAAAGTAAGTTGACATTAAATTTTTTTTTATGGTGTAACTGTTTTATGTTACTGATTTAATGGTAATTACGTTTTTGGGGTTAGTAGATTCTTGAAGAAGAGCCATTCAAAAACTATTTCTCGAGTCTAGGAGAAGTAGTGATGAGAATACAAGCATGTTTGGAGATAGTGAGAAGCTTCATAATTGGATGGATAAGGGGAAAGGAGTATGAAGAAAGGGTGCTTTTGAGAATTGTGAGGGTTGTTCGGACTGTTTTTGCCTGGAGTTCCTGCTCAAAAGGAATAAAAGTAAAATGTTTTGTGTTATAAGCCTTAGTTGGGCATTGTTTTGTAACTTTTTATATAATTACTTGTAACTGTGTTTTCAGAAAATACAGATGTAATAAGAAGCAACATGTTAGTTACTGTATTGTATTTGGTAACGTTATTGTAATAAAATCTTTTAGGAGATTTTATTTTATATTATATTGTTTGTTAATCTTATAATTTTTAGATTATATTTTCATTTTCGTGATATTCTTATTTGTGTATAAATATTTCTGTAATGACCACTATTTTATTTAAAAAATGCATAGTAAAAATTTTATATATTTTATTAAAATTAATAGGTAAAATAAAAATACTAAATTGAGAATTTTCAAACTTAAACGTAATAAAAATACTAAGTTGTACGTAATACAAATACTTTTGGTTGTGTATCAAGCACATCGTGTGTTAAGGGAAGTGAAGGACCATGGACGGAGCAATATTTTAAAATATTATTTGTTAATAATTAGTACATTTTTAAATATATCATAATGAATCAAAATATTTACAATATATGACAAAATTTCATATTTTATTAAAGACAAAACTTTGTTATATTTTGTAAATATGTTCACTTTTTTATCATTTACCATATCTTTTCTAATAATTATTAACTTAAATTTATGTCTAAATTTCAATTTAATATAAGATTTGACCACGGAAGAAAGGTGAATTAATTTTCTTAACAGTTATAGTTAATTATTTAAAATAGTTAATAAATTTATGTCGAAATTTCAAATCAATAAAATTAGTGGGAGTGTTCAATTTTTAAATAATCACCGCTAATTATTTGTCCTAAATTTTTAACCAAATCACCCATCTTTCCTCTGCTTATATCCTAGTTAGATTATAGTTATTCTTTCAAAATTATAATTTTAGATAGTATTAAATTGTCGATTGACCCAAAATCTTAAACTGAAAAGTAAAAGCAAATTTAACATAGTCAACATTTCCTTTACTCGTGTGCTTGACGTATATATGAACAAAATCCAACAAATGAAGATGAATATTAAACATCGATGAAAATGTTAGCTAGAAAAGAAAAAGTGAACTAAGAGAGAATAAAAGTGGAGTTTTTATAAAAAGAAGTGTTTTATAGCCTTTATTAGTTAAGGAAATTTACTAATAATTGTGAAAACCTTCAAGGAAAACAAGAAAAGAATGAAAATTAAGAATGATTTGGGGTTGATTAAAAAGTTGAGAAATAATTTATTTATAATTCAAAGATTTTTAATTAAGAAGCACACCCTTCTCGATTAAAATAGAGAATTACAAGTACTACTAGAATTTTTAAGTAATTTTGTCATACTTCAATAATCGAAATTTCATTTTAGAACGACTTTATAATTAAAAAATACCTCACATTTATTTTATAGAAAGTGTATGTCTCTTAATTTTTTGAATGTGAGATTTTGACCATGCACATTAAAAAATAGTAAGACAAATCAGGGGTTAGAAAGACAAAGACGATAGATAAGCTAGTCAGGGGTAGGCCCCAAGGTTCCAATAATTAAAGCTACATATGCTGGGCTAAATCGCTACCTACCTTCCTCGTTAAATTTTATATATATATACACGAAGAAAAATATTATTATCTATATTTAACCTCTACAGAGATAGATTATGGAGTACTCCCAAGGGATGTAATACAATTAGAAGAGTAAAATGGGTATCAATGATGATTGTAACTGCAACAAGAGCTTTTCCAGCAGCTACATGCTTGTGAAGCCCCAAGAAGCGAAGATCTTGGACCTGGGTCGCCTCCTGTTTTCAAAGAACCTCAAGAAAAGGAAATTTGTAGATTCGAGTCACCCCAATGAATTCACTTTCTGGCACAGATTCATCATCTTTCTCACCATCATCATTCTAAAGCTTCTCCAAGTGTTTGCCACTCCACTTGCTTTGCTTGGTTTCTGCCTCGAGTTCTCCCTCAACTTCTTATCATCCAACGACGGCTTCCTCGGCGTCCTCCTCAATATCTTACGATGTAACGCTCGCAACTCACATCTGATATTCCTGCCCCTATACCCAATACCTTAAGCATTTTTGTAAATTAAATTAATTAATTATGCCTATGCAGTGAAGTTGAAAATACCGGACAGCTCATCAGCAGAGTACCAGTCGGTGATTGGTCTTTTGGATGGAAGAATAATGTTAGACAAAGACATAAAGCCTGGTGCTGTCAACTACTTCGGAGCTCTTTGCATGATGGCTTCTAAAATTGCTTATGAGAATCAAGCTCGCGTCAAATACATTGTCAACCATGTTTGGAAGGTAACTCATCCTCCCATCCCCCTCACCCAACATAATTACCCTTAATAATAATCAACAATTGATATTATTACCATCATTCCCAAACTCTATCAATTTCAATCGGCTTCTCGATTATTTGGTAAAATAAGTTTTGAAAATCGAAACAAATACAAATATAGTAATCAAAATAAAAATATTAGCATATATAACAACATTTTAAAATATTACAAATATAACAAAGTCCATCAATGAAAGACTTTTAATGTCAATAAGCCCTCTTATCGTTGGTTGTCTATCACTGATAAACCATACAAGTTTATCATCGATAAAAGTGATCATTGATAGACTTTGTTATATTTGCAATTTTTAAAAAATATTTCTGTATACTTTATTATTATCCACAAAATTGCTACCCGTTACAATTACCCTTAGAAAGTAGGTTTGTAGTCCAGACTTACTTTTGCAAAAAAAACAAAAATTGAACCCAACCTATGAAGTTAAAAAATTATTGAATACACTTGATACATTTCATATACTAAAAAATGTAATACTTCAAAAAAAAAAAGGAAAAAAAGTGTGTGACAGACTTTAAATATTATATTATTTTAATTTGTTATTCATTACCATTTTCCAATTTTTAAATAGAAATATTGAATTAATACATAATGATAGTAATATTTGTTATTGTTTCTATGTATTTGTTTTGAGTCACAAAAAAAAAAAAAAAACAAAGTATTTTTAAAAGATCATTTTTAGAAAAAAGATTAGTGGAGTTGAGTATTTTTCTTCAATAATAATACATGCTATTTTGTCTAAGATTATTGTCTAATATATTTGTTTTTGAATTATGCAGATGGAATTCTTGGGATTTTTCAACTTTTGGAATGGTGAGTACTCACGTATTCCTTTTCCACTTTGCTACCTCAATCTAAATGTTTGAAAAAGACACCCTTCTTTCACAAGAATGAACAAAACATGTTTGAAATTAAAAACTAAAAGAAAACAACAAGACAAAACTCAGAGAGATTAGAAACGGTAGGGACCTACCAGGTACAAACTTCAGGTTGTGAAAATATATATCTAAGTTTAACCATAATATTTTATTTACTCTCAAATTAACAACAGAATACAAAGATAGAATTTAACTACATTCAGTAAACAATCTGTTGATGACTTTCTTTCTTTTTTTTTTTTTAATTGTATCTGCTAGAATATGAAGAAAAATGCTCGACACAAGCCTTCATGATGCGGGATACTAGAGTTGATCATCACGATACTATCATCGTCTCCTTTAGAGGCACAGAGCCATTCAATGCTGATGACTGGTGCTCTGATTTTGACCTCTCTTGGTACGAGATCAAAGGCATCGGAAGAATTCACGGAGGATTCATGAAAGCACTCGGCTTACAAAAATCCGTTGGATGGCCTAAAAACATAGACCCACAAGATCAAGAAAGACGTCCTTTGGCCTATTACACCCTCAGAAAAAGGCTTGAAAAACTTATGAAAGAAAATGAGGGTGCAAGGTTTGTGGTGACTGGGCACAGCCTAGGTGGGGCTTTGGCCATCTTATTTCCTTTTATTTTGGCTTTTCATGACCAAAACTTACTGCTGGAAAGATTAGAAGGAGTGTACACATTCGGACAACCTCGGGTTGGAGACCGCAAATTCGGAGAGTTTATGTTGAAAACATTCTCACGTTACAATATTCGTTACTACAGATTCGTTTATGGTTTCGACATGGTTCCTAGACTACCCCTTGACGACAAGGCGTTGATGTTCAAACACTTTGGATCCTGTATTTATTTCGATCGGAACTATGTTGCAAAGGTAAGTTGATATGCATTTTGTGTTTTATGGCCGTACGAGTAAGTGTTTTACGTTAATGATTTAATTAATGGTATTTAGGGTTTTGGGGTTGACAGGTTGTTGAAGAAGAGCCATTCAAGAACTATTTCTCGATCTGGGGAGAAGTGGTGATGAGAATGCAAGCATGTTTGGAAATAGTGAGAAGCTTCACAATTGGATGGAGAAGAGGAAAGGAGTATGAGGAAAGAGTGCTTTTTAGAATTGTGAGGTTGTTCGGACTATTATTGCCTGGAATTCCTGCTCATTGTTCTCAAGATTATATTAATTCCACTCGCTTGGGTTCTCCAGACATCGTCTTTTCTCCTCACAAGACCGAGTATGATGTCAAGATTCAGTAGTAATTATTTTTCCTTTTTTTAATAATAAAAGTAATAAGGTTGTATTATAAGATAAAAGATGGGAGATTCAATCTCTTGCCTCCCCAGTTATCATATTAAAAAAACTTTAACTTTTTAAAATAATTGTTGAAAACTATGTTTTAGAAAGTCCAACTGCAATGTAAAATAAGTCGGTGTTTAGTAAATTTTAAGTTTGGAGTTTGGATGTAAACAAGTTAGTTTCTGTATTTCGTAAACAATAATAAATTATTGTATTTTAGATATAATAATTAAAGTAGGTCTACTATTATTATTATGAAACAGACCTAAAATTATTATTGTTATTATTATTATTATTATTATTAACAAAAATCAATATGATATGATTTTAAAAAATAGTTGCATTCTAACTTACGTGATAATTAATAAAAAAAAATTCTGGTTAGGTAAGAAATATATAGTAAATTATTATAAGTCACAAAAACTATTGAATTTTTTTTAAAAAAAATATAGTAAAACTTCAAATTAGATTTGTCTATCAGTGAGATTGATAGACATTGATAAACTCTATCAATATCTAATAGTGTGTATTATTGATAGTATATAAATTTTTCTATATTTTGTAAGTATTTTGGTCTATTTTGATATATTTAAATGATTCTAAATATATCTTAAATTGACAAATCAATTCACAATCAAACATATGATCTTATCATAATCTTTCTTAAAGCGAGTAGAATTTAAAACTGTATGAAAAGAACCTAGTATTTAAAACTGATTTAGATGGATATGTAATAACAATAAATTGTACCAAACATTTTAAAAAACGATTTTGATAGTTTCAAGTAACTTTTAAGTAATTGAAAATAAACTCCAAACACATCATAAATATATAATACTTTGGAGAGTTGGAGAGCATCTTTGAAAAAGAGGTGTGTAGTGTGACCAAAGTCAATCTCAGATTTGGTTTTTGGTTTAATTTTTGCTAATGGCCATTTAAATGATTGATGGTGGAACTAATTAAATATAGTGCATATTTGGGAGAATGGATATGTTAAATTCATTTTATGACTTTTCATTATTTCTCTGTATCATATTGGTTTTTGTTTTTGCTTCATTTTTTTAAAAAAAAAAATTCAACTCAAAATAGATAATAAAGGTTTCGTCGATTTATATGTATAGAAAAATTGATTTTAATGAAATATTTTTGCACCTTAATCGAGGAGAATATTAGTTCGAAATTTTAATTAATCATATTTTAAATTTTAAGATGTAAAAGTACAACTATAACATAAATTGATTTATTTCTAAATATCAATTACCCTCATAGTTTGTACGTACAAAAGTCCAACAATGATTAATGGTGGATGGTCCACCAAAGATTACTAAGCAATAATGATGAAGCCATAATTAGAAAATGGGATATATATATATATATATATATATATAAGTCCCTATGATATTTCATATATATATGTAAACAACTAAGCAAATGGTATCTTTATCCTTATTATTTTATTTTGAATAAATAAAGCAAGCTCATCTTCAACACAATCTTATGACTGTGAATTATATTATTAGAGTTTCATGGACCCCAACTGAATATATCAAATTAAACAATATGCAATTATGAACCCATGTGGAAATAAATAAATTAGGGATATGTTCAGCCATAAAAACATTTATATCCAAAATTTTTGAGGGGTCAAGTCGATTCAAGATGTGGTTGTTGATGATTTACATTTGCCCATTTTATGGAGTAAGAGAGCTCAAATTTCTCCAACTTAAAATAAAATATAATAAACAATTAACTATCCGTCATAATTTTTTAATAACCAAGTCACCTAATTATATATATCAATGTCAATTATTCGTAGATTATTTGAAATGTAATTTTTTTTTCTTTTGTGGAGTTTGAACCAAAAATTGTATCTACATTATACCTTTAGATCAATTGTTTTCTTCAAATAAGGCTTTCACTAAAAAGTTAATAAATATTACCAACATCACAAAATTTATTAAAGTCTAATAAACACAATTCCCTGTCCTGTGAAAGTGTGGGGTGTTGAAATCAAAGGTGGAAAGGCCCCCACCCAATGATCCAATGCACGAATTTTCATATTGTCTATTGCCAATTGTGTTTTCCTCATTCTTTTGGTTTCTTACATCAACCCACTGTTTTTATAACAAGAAATTGAGAGTGATCAGAATTAGTTTGCACCTAACTCACCTAATCTCTCGTTAAATGAGTCATTGATTTGCATGGCATGTCTCGGCCATTGCTGGACAGTACTCTCTTTACCCCTTTTTCTACAACCTGATATCACATTGGGTGGCAATTCAAAACATGAGGTACATCAATATTTAACAGCCATAAGCCAGCTATTATTACTTCTTCTAGAACAAGTGTACAGTGCAAGATCTACAACGACGCAGAACCGACCAAGCTAAGCTAGTGTAAATTTCTAAGACAGAAACCATCAGACGCTACCTTGAGGAATCAGGAAGCATGGCAGATGAACCAACGCTTGAGAGAACCAATCCACACGAGCTTGTGAAATGGGAGAAAGTTGTTAGTGTTGCCAACTCTCTGGTTTCGATCGCCTGCAGGTGAGCTCCTCATTTTGTGTGCTTTTATCTGTGCTTTCCTCAGCTTCTTCAATATCTTATCCATTGATGAGGATCTTGCCCTTTCAAGTTTCATCTGAATCAACAAGCCTCATCATCAGTGAACCACATAGCTTCTTCTAGTTCTAGTAAATTGCCATTCTAATTTGACCAAGACCAACATCCATGACAACACTATTGTTTTGAATTCCAATGCAATGTTGGGGAAAAGAAATCCACCAATAGAGGAAGCAACGTCTTATAACATTCTAGCATTTCTCTATGTTTTCTCTCCATTTCTTCCCAATAAAACAGAGTGAAATTGCACATGAGCTAAAAGCAGGCCTAACCTCGAGTTTGCGAATTGCAGCTTCAGCTTTCGCCTTCTGCAAATTCTCCCATGCTGTTATCTTGGCTTCTTCTCTCTGCAACCTAAACATTACAATTAGAGTTAGTGGAAACTTTTTTTACACTGTCAAGAGATTGTATGATAGATAAGACTGGATTCTGTTGTCAGACAGAATTATTTCCTAGGCAAAACCCAGGCATTCCATTTCAAGGATGTTCGATACATAATTGATTTTGCAATTCATAGGAAGCTTAATTCTTTTAGGTATGCAGATAAAATATCAATCTAAAAAAGAAGGGAGATCAAGATCAAGCAATGTTGGAAGTTTGAACCCTGTGATTGGAATTGATTTACAATATAGTAGAGAGAACTAAAGTACAAGATTGTATGTTCGTTTGTTTTTGTATGCAGGTACTTAGTTGAGTTAGATTGAATACTTCAATCCCATTGAATTGAATCCTAAACTCGAATGATTGGTGAAATCAATATCTTCTTTCAAAACCAACTTAGAAAAGTGCTAATAAACAAACTAAGCAATAAAAATCACTTCAAATCCAATCAACAGAACAACTAAAGCGCAGTTATAAAATGGCTTAATCCAACAACAAAAACAACCAACCTTAGTCTGGGAATTAAACAAATAACAACTGGCTCAAACACCAAAACACTCAAAAAAACAAGCACGATAAATGAGCAACACAACTACAAAACTAGCATTAAAAAAAGTAGACCACACTTGTATGCAAATCCTTATGAACCAATACCAACTCAGATAATAAATAATATTAATTTTACCATTTAGTTAAGTTCAAGAACAACCCAACGAAATTAAAACTTCAAAGTTAATTTTATACATTTAAATACGAACAAAAAGAACACCTACTTGGAAACCTGAATAGCTGCCTCTGCAATATCCAGAGTTGAAGCTCCAGCTTCCACAACATTTTCATCCAAGTTTCCAAGGTGTTGAAAGTTTTCCTCGTTCAATCTGAGTTTATGTCCTTTGGATCTCTGCATCATGGCTCCCTTATCTACCTCAACATCTCTCACCTCTTGTTTAGAACAATGATCGCTCTCTTTTCCAACCATAGATTGATGTGTTGAAGGAGGGGATGAAGAGGAAATCGAACCATTCCCTTGAGGAGATGAAGGAGTGAAATCTTCACTGCTCATTTGGGTGGCCATATTCCTTTGTGAAACAACTGCTGAATCCATTGTCTCATCGGAACAACCAAAATTTTCATCTGTAGATATGATACAAGTATCACAAATAACATCTTGAGAACCACCAGTTTCTAACCATCTTCAACATCCCAACAAAATAGATCTCCAATGTTCAGCTCTTTCAGAATGAAGATGAAGAGACAGCTCAAATCCAACCTAACAATCTAATATTAATGTGATACAAGCAAATATGAAAGCTAGAGAGACTTGATTTTCAACTCAATCACTGTCGCATAGAAACTATACTGTACTTAATTAACATAAACAATTAATGCAAGCAGCCAACATGAGCATCATTTAATACTAAGACGATAGACTTCCAATTCAGCCAAAAACTAAACAGATTGCTTCAAAACTACCCGGAAAATGAAGGGATACCTTGGAAGGTCGGCAGCGGCGACTCGCTCAGTATATTTGACCATCTGGGTGCTGATACTAATCGTTGAATGGTATACTCAGGGTAAGATTGTCCCCTTTCAATGGTTCCGCCATAGCAGATGGAAACCCCATCAGCCACTAATACTCCAGTGGAAAGAGCAGAGCCTAATTTGGAGGCGGCGAAACCCCCATTCTCGGGCGTTGGAATTGCAGGTGAATAATTGGAGTAATTAGAAACACCAGGCGACCCAATAGGGCCACTCTTGGACTTGGGTCTTCTCTGTAAGTGAGACTGCAAACTTCTGCTGAACCCATTGCCCATGACAGGGCTACTAATCCATCGCTCAGCATCCTCCCATTTGGAGGGCAATGTCCTACCGTAAAAAGGCGTCAAGGCGGCGACAGAGGCATTTCTCCGCCGAGAGTTGCTATTAGGCTGAGGTATTCTCTCGGAACTGCAACCCCTTTGGTTCATGACATTGATTTCCCAGTAATTTGGGACTCCAGGGCTTGGAAACGCACTGAAATTGTGGGAAGAACTGCAACTTCTTTCCTTCATTATGAACAGTACAACACAGTAAGAGTAAGAAAGGTGTTTTGGTTTTGCTTTTTCCCTACGTCCCTAATCCATAGGATTTTGCTGACACTATTCTTCCGTCCATTTTTGTCCAATACAGCTATGGTCTGTGGGAGTGTTTGGAAACTTTTTTTTTTACAATTTGTTTCCTTTTGGCGGGAGGCTAGGTAGAAGGTACAGCAGCGTGCGACCATAGCTTTAGCTTGTTTCCATTTGGTTAGCTTACTTAAAAATGGAGTGAATTAGAGGATTTGGAATAAAGTGTAAACAAAGAAGGACACGGCCAAATTGAGAATCACGTCAGATTTTATTATAAATTAGAATGTATGAAAGTCGACGAATTATGCATTGAAGATGATGGGAATCTTGAAAAGCACTTCAACCCAATGTGGAGATTTTTTTTTTAAAAAAAAAAAAATTTGATGTCGTTCATCTTTAGCCTGACGGAAGGGATTGATGGATAAATGGTCTTTCTTTCTAGGGTTTAGGGTAAGTTTAAGACATGGCTTGATTTCTAATGTTCAGTTTCAATCAACTATTTGTTTGGTAGCAATTTTGTGTTGTTTTATGATTTTAAGAAGATAAAGTAGATTGTGGTACCCTTTTGTTTTGGTCTGCTTTTCCTTTTTTGGGTGGTTTGTGACGATAACCTAAATTTTTTTTTTGGTTTAAATCATATTTTATCCATTAACTTTGTATTTTGATTTATTTTCGTCCTTGAATTTTTAGAAATATATGTTTTGGTCATAAAACGTTAAAAAATCATTTACTTTGGTCTCTCTAATTAAGATTTTGTTAATTTTTTAATAAAATGATGATGTAACTTTTACATTTGGATTACTAATCTCTAGATTCATCGTATTAATTAAATTGATTCATTGTGAAAATATTTATCAATAATTTCATGAAGTTTGTTTTGTATATGGATTGTTTTTTTTTATGTTTTTAGTTTATTTTATCATGTCATGAATGTTAACACTAATATGTCAGTTTTATTTTACTTTATTTATTCTACTCAATGTTTTTATAATTTGTTTCAATATTCCAGTTTGAAAATAAAAATAAAGGGTGGAAGTCGGGGGGAGGACATGAGAGAGTTGAGTGTTGGAGGGAAAAATAACAAAATTTGTCTTTTTTTGTTTATTTGATTCAAATGTGTTGAGTATGTTTATGTGTTGGTATAAAAGATTTATAGAATAAATTAGTAAGATCTTTTGGTAATTTATCAATTCAATTAAAACAATAAAAATAGAGTCTAATCGTCCAAATAACGAAATCACATCATCGATCCTTAAAAAAGTTAACAACTTTTTTCCGTTTTCCAACTAGGTTTCACTCACTTTCTAATCCTTGTTGCCCACGAAGTGGTTTTTTTCTTTTCTTTGATGACCTTAATTTCTAATGGTTAATATCGTTTATCACAACTTTTGAAAATAACGAAAGATGAACTTCCTCTCCAATAAATATGTGAAAGCATTACAGTAGAAATGAGTTTCGTTAAAATGTCATAAAAACCATCTAACCCTTACATGCACATCGTCTTTGTATTCTATACTAGTGAGGAGAAATATAGGTTAACTAGTATAATTAACTTATATATTTGTTTAGTTGTTAATTTAGATTAATTAATGTAATTAATATTTAAGAATTGAGTAGTTAATTATCTTATTTTCGGATGTAGCTAACACAAAATTATTTCTCATTATTTGAAAAAAATCCGAGAACATTTTATCTTACAAGAAGTGCAAGTAAGGAAATGCATCTATATAGAGTGTTGCGGAGACATTCTATAAACTCTGTATGACCTCTAGGAATAATTAACATGCATATAGTGCATTATGAGTATAGCATGAGGATACAGCTTGTTAGGTATTTGAAATGTAAAATGTGCAGTGCATGAAGTAGTGAAGATGGGCAATAGGTAGGAAGAAGAATAGATGGTGCACCTTGTTCCTTGTTATGCCATGTGAAGTTGTTGTTCCCTATCTATTAGATAGTAAGAGGTTTCAATATTTTGATTTTTTTTAGGCCCAACTCATAAAATGATGTTTTAGAATGGTTTGAATTAAGTCAATTTAGAAGGAAAAAGACAACAATGGGTCATTGAATTTTGGATAAAGTGGAAGATTCAATTGATACAAATACAGATTTGTTTGTTTGTTTTTTTTTTTTTTTTTTTTTTGTTTTGTTTTCTACCTCGGCTAAATGCTTTCGGTGCAAATAAATAAAATCAATTATTAAAATAGTAAAAGAACCTTCAAATATGGGTTTGGAATGCCTCCTTCACATGCCTTTGCCCCTTTCTTCCACAATCTCCCTTGCACTACGTTACTCGAGGACACTAATTTTCTACTTTTTCCCTTTTGTTTTTAACAATGCTTACAAATTACACATTTTTAGTTCAATTTAATTCTGATTAATTAACATTTTATAATTACCTTGTTTTGTTTGGACTTGCTAACACAGTTTTACACATACTTTTTATTATTATTATTATTATCATTATTACTAAAATAAAAGGGTTAACTTTTAGAATTAAAAAAAAAAACGGTAGAAATTTGAAAATGAAGGAAGTTGCATGTGCAAAGTAAAGAGATAAAGTAGTAGAGTTAGAGTTTGACATGACATGACCACACAACATATACTATCATCAATCTCCATCAATATGTTGTGTATTTTACCTACAGCAATATTTTGGAGCAGCTAAATCTATATATATATATATATATATATAGATATATGTGCTTTGCTAAATTAATAGTTCCTTTTAGCATCAACCACCTCCAATAAAACCCAAACCCAAAAACTCCCAATACTTGTGTAAGACAAATTTAATAATCAGAATAAACTTTAATAAATAAAATAAAATACCGTGGGCATTTAGTAGTAGTATGTAAGCCCACATCTATAGATACAAATAATCTAAGCTACTCATTATAATAGCCAAATACAATCACAATCGGGAGACCTAGTCTATTGAAACTATGTGTGTTAAACTCGAGGGGAGGAGCTTAATTATTGGAAGGTCTTCAACTTAACTATTCTACTTGTATTAGTTTTTGTTTGCACGAACAACTTTCACGGTATTCTTTGGTCATCTAGAGTTTGTCTGTCGATCCACTTCTCTAATTTAATATCATTTTTTAAACTAATTTAGATGAGTGTTACTCACATCAGTGAAAGTTGTTTAAGGTTGTATAGTTCAACTAATTAAACATAAAACAATTAAGGTTGGAGCTGTCCGTAGGAATTCATTTCTTCCTCCAAGCAAGAGGTGTTTGAAATTCATTTTTCATTTATTTTCCGGTCCAAAATGCTTGACTCGCCTCACCAAAGTACTAGATCTCTTATGTTTGAGGATGAAAATGGTGTTTCTCCATGATAAAAAAAAAGTTTCTTTATCCTTTTTCATTTTAAACTTTGGAATGATCAGATGTTGCATTTTTCTGAAATTTATAATATATGTTAGTAGACACCATTAATATATATTCACTTTCCAATGAGCTTCCCTAGGAGGGGAAGACATAAAGAGGACATGGATCCAAGAAGAAGATAGGAGAGATGGATGCATCCCCTGCGAAGGGGTGTTGGGACATGTGCAATGTCTATTCTCTGTTCTCTCTAAGAAACAAAAATCATATGACCTCAATTATTTCAATTCTATAAAAACATCCCCCAACCCTTCCAAATGCCAATGCCTCCTTCCTAATTTCCCTAATTTACTCCATTAATTATCATTATATATTTATTTCCCCACACTCTCTCTCCATTAATTATCATTAGGCCTTTCTCAACCTTTAACATAACCCTTTTTTTTCCAATCATTTATATAAAAGCATTAAAAACACAACTTTTTACATTGTCCATTCTACTTTAATCTTACTTGTCTCACTAATTTTGGAGTCCAATACTATAAATGTTGTGTTTGATAAACAATAATGACAATTCTCCCAAATTTTTGCTTACTTCTTATAGCAAATGGACAATCAAAAAAATACAAAAAAACTCAAGAATAAAATAGTTCGTTAATATTGTGTTACCTACGTTTATGAGCAGAAAGATAGAACAACTTAATGATATCATATTACAAATTCAAAGATATTAGTATAATCAAAGAGTTTATTTAGTGCACTCTTCTAAACTTTAGGACCAAAATCTTAAATAAAATGAATACAAATACAATGAAACTTCTTATAATTAATTCTTAGAAGTATCGGATAATAAATTCAAAGTATTTCAACAAATCTTATGCTTCTGTGTTTATACAACTACGTTTAATCGACCCTTAACCATGGAAGTGCTTACCAGAAAAACACTCCTTCATAAACCATTTTTAAGGAAGAAAAAGGGAAAAGAAGAGGAAAAAGAGCAAGGTTGTTTGTAAATTGGGCCCCGATCCAAACCCTTCAACAGAGTGTAAGCTCTGGCCCAATTCCATCTCCCGTCATAATTATTGGTGCATACATGTTGATCTGTAATTCACCTTTTAATATTAATTAGTATGACAATAATATTAATTTTGCTAACATCTTATCCTACACAGCATCCGACAATTCCAATTTCCACCTAATACCTTTGTTTAATGAAAGCATTAATCAATAAGCATGCCCCCTTGAGAAAACAATTCTTCATTTATTATGAAACATGATCCTCTGTAATTAACATTTGTACGTGCAATATTCATAATAATCCGAAAATATGCATGCTGGCTTGTAGGGACAGCCCACTTAACAAGATAATACATATTGCTCTTGCTCCCCTACACTTTTTCTTATTATTATTTTTTTAAAAAAAAAAAATTGCATGAATTAATCTATATAGTTGTGTCTCTGACCAATTTCTAAGATTAGGAAAAATAACATCATTTTAAAATTAGGTTTCCATCCGTTAACCTACTCCATTGGTGGTAGATCAAGTTTGATTTTTTGTGTAAATAGGATTAGACAGAAGAAGAGTAGGGATTGGATATATGTAATGTTTTGATTTAAAGTGAATGTCTTTTCCTGTGCCCTAAAGTGTGATACGAAGGATTTGAAGCTAAATCTAAAACACAGGCTAACCTATAACTGTTCCTTGGATCTGACCTAACAAGACAAACTTGATCTGGATCAGAAGAGTACCTTAGTCCTGCATGAGAGGCCCATTGGGCCATACCATGTCCCCTCCAATCTTCTTTCACTCTCCCACACATTCCTTACTCTTCCATCTCATCAAACTAAATTTTGTTGGATTCCTTTAATTCTAGATCCTTTAAAATTTCTTTTAATATGTTTTTAGCATTCTTCAATTCAATGGATGTTGTTTTTAAATGTTTAAATTTGTTTTTGTCAGTTAGAACCCTTTTTGTCGACCAAATTGTATTGATTTTAGTTAAAAAATCAACAATAATAGATACCAACATATGCCCCTAAAATGATGATAGTTTGTATAGCGTATTTTTCTAGTGTTTATTAAGGTCACACTCAATGTTTAAATAGTATAGATATAGAATAATATAGTTTTAACGATAATTGATATATATTTTTCTTTTTGAAGTTGGCATGGAAGAGAAAAGTTATATAGAGAAATTCAAAGGGATTTGAAGTAGTGATTGGAGATTTAATTTATGTATTATTAACAATTATGAATGTATTTGAATTAAAAGTATGAGTAGGCGACGACTACCTAGTACCATTGAAAAACTGAGAAATATATTTAATAACGTTAACTTCTAAAGTTTCTTATTGAATATTAATATTTCTCTTTGTATACCCAAAAATATTTCACTGCATTTAATAGAAAGAGGACAGTTGCGATCACGTGGATGAGAAATACATGACACGTGATCAGTAACGGTCAGGTCAAGTGGTGGAAATTGGGAAACGACCGTTGGAAAATTAAATGCAACTTCCTTTTTCATTTTTAATTAAGATTAATTAACTGATTAATAAATAATAATAATGGAATATGATTAATCCATTGTCCAACCATGACGACAGCCATCTCGACCGATCAGTACTGTAGACCCACCTGCCAGCCAAATGCTATTTTCTTTGCCATGCATGGAAATAATAATTGAATTATTGATTAAAATAATGGATATATAATGATAATTAACAAAGATTGATATTAAGTTGATTATTTATGAAAGGGGGAAGGAACATAGGAAGTTAATATGAATTGGAGGTGGCAAGATAATGTTTCAATTCGCTTTTGAAATGGCTTTCCAAGCCTATCTACTTGTAAAAACCTCCGACTTTATTTATTTAATATTTCTTTTTTTATTAGACCCACCTGCCTAAAATATAAAACAATTGATGAATTTTTCTCTGTTTAACCATATAATACATATGTGGGGGTAACAGATCAAATAGTAATTTAAATAATGCAATATTCTCAACGGAAAAGGAAAAAGAAAAGAAAAAAAAAAAAAAGTAATTTGAATGTGATTTAAAAGGGGAAGCTTTAAATACTCCAACCACGTGGCCGGAAAATCAAAGGTTCCTCCGCAAAAGCAGGTGGTGTTTCGCACCGTTGATTGTCGAGGACGTCGCCGTTCCGACCACATTTAATTTTGAATAATTGCGTATTTTAAATCAATGTTTGAATTAATGGTGTGCCCTAGGTCTATGTCTTTAATAATTTGGGAAAAACTTTTGGAACAAGATGGACCAAATTCCTTAGGTTCTCTGCAACTAGAACTATCTATATATGTCGGGTATAACATAACTATATTTTAGCTTCTTATCTTCTTTGTTCAATTCAACGTTGAACTTTTAATAATTGTGAAGGATGAATTTGTGGGACAGTAATATAATTTCCCTTTTTCTTTCAAATTGAAGTATTTAAAACTTTTCTGTAATTTTCAAAAACCATTCCATACATATTGTACTTCATATGAAAATATATTAGTTGTTTTAGGCACAAAAGTCATTTAATATTATTTTACTTCTATTTAATGTTGTATATTCATTATATATTAGTAATACATGTAAAACAAGTAACATTTTATATTGTGGATTATTTTTATTGCTTATGTGATATTTAGCATTTCAAAATAAGGATATGATAATTAGTAAATGTTGTAATTCGCCTTACAGATCCATTATATTTTGTCATATTTAATTATTGTTATTCAATAATTCAAACTTGAATGGTCCAATTCTAAGGAGTTGTTCATATTTTGGACCACTTAAAAATAATAACTAATTTTCTTCAGCAACTAATTTAATTTTCTTTTACTTTTTTCTCCCTTTTAACGCTTCCCATTCTTTGAAAGAGAAAAAGTGTTTTAGGCGATATTTGTTTTATATTAATACCAATCGTACTAAAATTAATTCGTAAAATTTATAATAAGCACCAGTAATTTAATGCAGTAATAGGATATATTTAGTAAAATAGAAGTTGGAGATTTCAAACCAAACTCATTTAATTATTAATACATACTAAGTTGTATCCGTTTTAACTAACATAAATATTATATGAGAAAATAAATCTCATCACATAAGTTGGTTAATTATTTATTTTTTAGTTGTTTCCTTCATATGATTTGTAACATTTCAGATTAAGTAAACACTTATTTAACCTGAAGGACATCTTGACCTAAGGATTAATTGCAGCACTTACAAGTTTTAAGAAGGTGATTTGATCAAATTAAAAATTTAGAAGTGAAATTGTAAAAAATCTCGTACTTTAGGGATGTTTTGTTTAATTTTATCTTAAAAACTTTTATTCAAGAAATAATTACTAAAGTTTTTTTTTTTTCTTTTTTTGAATAATACTAAAATATAATTTATACAAGAAAGTAAATATATAAAAAAGTGATTTTTAATTTGGGATGCACATCTACTTCCTTATATCTCTACTACACAAAAAAATAATTAAAATAAATTTTTTAAAATAATAATTTTTAATCTTATATTTGTGCGGTGAATAGATGAAAAAGATGTAGATAGATACAACCTAATCATTGCTTTATATATAATTATATAATTAATTAGTATAAGAGGATGAATTATCTGTACAAATGAAAGAGAGAGAAAATAAAGTTGTGATGGTGATACCCGCCTAGTAGGTAGGAAAATGAGAGAAATTTAGTAGAAATTAAAAATGTAGGCCGGAAGGTGATAAAACTAATATATACATACACACACACCGCATGCCAATAAATATAATAAGAGGCAGCTTTTTTTTTTTTGTTTCCAATTCTCAACCCAATATATTAGATTTTATCCCCAAAAATGTTGCCAAAATACACAATTATAAGGCGAAAACCTAAAACACATAATCCAAAATATAAGATTTTTTATGTTTTGGTTTTAATTTAGGGTTTTGGTTGCATGGAACATCATTGATTTGCGGTGTCCCACGCCACACCCCTCTCCCAATCTCCAATCTTACACCTTACTACTCCTAATACCTTTTTCTTTTCTTTGCTTCTATTTCTCTTTCGAATTGGATGGGAGGGAGATAATAGTGGGACCCCATTCCCTAACGTCTTTTTTCTTTTTTCTTTTTTTTTTTCTAATCATAATTCAAAAATAAAATAATTTCTCCACACGTGCGTTGGACCTTCCTTTACATACCTGATACAGTTCAGCTACCACCACCCCTCTCCCCCTATTTTTCCATTACACAATAAATGAGCTGGATTCAAATTCACAAAACAATATAATATTTTCTGCTTTTCTTATTTCTCATCATTATTCGTAAATAAATACATGAAACCGGATCTCCTATAAATTGGACCCTTTGATTCTTTTTACCTTCTTTTTCCCTCAAATACCATCATTTATATTTATACTTATCTTTATAAATATATATATATATATATATAAATAATAAAAAAAATAGTAATGACTGGAGGGCAGAAAAAATATGGCATACCCAAGACCTTGAAATTTTAAAAAAGAAACCAAACTAGGGAATCTGGGAAGATGTGATAGCCCGTACTATGACCGAGTAACCGACTCCGCCAGTTTCCCGATTCTTTCCACTAGTTCTGGGGATAGCTTCTTTGCCGGTTTTCTTTCCTTTTCGGCTCGATGATCAAACCCCAGTGCGTACGACACTTCTTCCGAGCTCCATCCCGCTTTCCGGAGAACCTCCGAAAACCGATCCGTTTTCAGAAGCAGGGCGTCCAGAACCGCTTGGTTGTCCACTAATACCATCGCCGCTCCTTCGAAGAATCCCGAGGCTGACACCTGTACTATTTCTGTGACGTCCGTTTCACTCCATCCCCCTTCTCTTAAAGTCGATCCTATTTCTTCTATGTATTGGTTTACCCATTTCGGTATTCCCGACCTCGGCATCTCCATTACTCTGTCCGGCGATGAAGACGACGACGACGACGAGTTTCTCCGCCGACGATCCACCACGGCATCGCTCCAGAACTCCACCCACCTCGGCGTTCTTGCTCCCGTGTCCAGGCTCCGTCGAGAGAAGTTAGAGGAAGACCCCGCAGATTTTTCACTGATGGACCTTTGCTTTTTCAGATGGTGGGCATCAGATTGGGAGCTCCGAAAGAGGAATTCCCGCTCGAAGAAATCGGATAGATCCAAACCACAAAAGGAGATCCGATTCTCATCAACGGAGAAGATTGGGTTCCCCGCCAGAGAAGGGTTGCAGGGAATGTAGCAATGATTGAAGAGGGGAATCAAAAGAGGCGCTCTCTTCAGAGCATTTCTAGCGACCCGTAAGGCCTTTTCGGGGTCTAGAGGCCTTGGACCCCAAGACTTCGACCAGAACGTATTCTTGGCGATTTGAAAACTAATAGCCGCAATTGGAAGATCGAGGGTGGCTCTAAGATGTTGTCTGGCCCCAGAAGAACGCCAATCGGGGAAGCCAGGACCGAGGGGTAAACCAGCAGAGAGTATGGCTCGGAGATCCGGAGGGAAAACGAAGCCAAACTCGGCCTCAGCTCGAGCGAACTCGGCGATGGAGAGGCCATGTTGAACCTCTACGCCGGTGTTGCGCAAATGGGTGATGACGTTGTCAGCGAGAGAAGAGAAGGAGAGAAGGCCGGCGCGTGAGGGGAGAGAAGGAGTGACAGCAGCGGCGCGAGCGGAGAGGCGTCGGAGTCCAGCGATGTGGGCCGGATTGAGACCGGCCATCCTGCGGTCGACGTCCACCATTGGAGGCGAGAAGTAAAGGGATAGAGCAGTGATAAATGGAAGAAGAAGAAGAAGAAGAAGAAGGATTTATTGGGAAAGCGTGTACAAGTTTAGGGAAGAATTCAGAAAAAAAGCGGAGGGTGAAGTAGAGGTACTTATAGAGGTAGAGGGGGGGGGGGGGAGAGGTGGATGAGTGGGTTGTGTTAAATCAATGTTAATGGGACTGGGAGTGGACCCCATCTCAGATTTTCATTTAAGTGGTTTTTTCTTTTTTCTTTTTTCTTTTTCCTTTATTTTTTACTAATTGGCACTTCTTGCATTGCGGTTGCGACTTTCGATTATGACTAATATATATATATATATAATATATTTTATATTATATTCCCAACACCACCGCAGTAATTTCACTTGTTTCCCACCGCACACCCTGCAATTTTCTTTTTCTTTTGAAAACCGTGCATATATTATATTTTATTTCACCTATTTTTCCCTTTTTCACTTTACCTTCTCAAACATTAATAAATTAAATGTTTTTCTTTACAACATTAAATTAATTCACAAGATCACCTCTATATATAGCACATATATTTTTGTTAAATATGCCAATTTGTTTTATTCCTTCTATCATAAAATTGATTCTAAAAATGTAACTATTTGCATCTATAAAATAAATGTATGCAATAATCTTAAAGTTCAATTACAAAAATCTCCCTTCAATTTTCTCCTTTTTTTTTTTAATCGTTTCTATTTTTGTAAAGTTATAATTTTACCATTCAAATTTGTTTGTACTCATTTTAATTTTAAAGAATATAAACCAATTAAAATAAAACTGAGACTTAAAACATTGTAATGGAGATATTAATTAAAATTTGAGGTATATATCTCATTAAAAAAAATTTAGGGAAAAGTTGGAGAAGATAACCGAGTAATTAGTAATTATAATTAGGTGATAAAAAAAGATGAGTTGTAGGTTAGTGTAGTTCTACCGTTCAACGTGAAACACAAAACCACAAACTAAAAGAACAAGAAACATGTGATTAGCACGTGAAGTCGTCTTATAAAGAAAGGCAGAATTCTGTCATTTTCACACATAAGTCATTACTACAACTCTACAACAAGATCTGTGTTTCATAAACAAAGTGGTTATTGCATTCTTTTTTAATTAAAAATTTAGAAATAAAATAAAATTTATTTAATAATCCTTAAATTTCATGAATACAGATTTTACTTAAGTGCTGGTTACGATAAATTTAATCTAAACAAAATCTATTTCATCGATAGATTATGATAGTTTGTCATATTTATAAATATCTTCCACTCATTTAAAATAATTTTAGGATTTGAAAATTTAAATTTAAGGTATATGTTATAGATGGTAATGACAAATGAGAAAATCCATTGTTTTTAACTTTTGAGAAGTTCTATTCTTCTTTTTGTCTTCTTTCAAAAGATATATATAGACTAAAAGCTAGATGTTGATAATTAATTTATGGTGTGTATAAGATTAGGATAAATCTGAGACACTTTAGCCATTAAAAAAGTCACCTTCTAAAACAACTGGAAACAAACAAAACTTGATTTGATAATTAATTTCCATTCATCCCTGGATCAACCATAACAATGGTTTCATTCTAATTTTATCATCATCAATAGGTTTCCGAATTTAACATAGGAATGAAGCCATTTGTTTTCTCCATCTTTTTAATAATATTGATTATGATTTTAAACAAAAACAAACTACATGTGTATGGAAAAAAAAAAGAAACAAATTCAAGTGCTCAAAAGCTTTTCAACCCGTCCGTGACTGTCTACTTTTTACCAATAGATTAAAAACTTGTGTCAAATTTTAAAAACTAAAAAATGACCTTTAAAAACTTGTTTTTGTTTTTAAAATTTAGTTACAAATTTAATCATTATGGTTGTAAGAAATGAGTAGTGATTGACCATAAATCACTTTCATTAAACACTTTCTCATAGTTGTCAAAAACTACCATTTTGAAATAAAAGTGATTTGAAGCATACCAAAATTGATTTTTAAAATGTCCAAAATTACTCTCCAAAATACGTTAAAAGGTAGTTGGTTATTGTCCATGGATGATTTATAATATTTTTTTGGACTATAAATTAATGTTAATTATTAAAGATATATATAGCTTATAGTAGTCTAAATCAAGGAAATGGAGCAATAAGTTTGAATTAGATGGAAGCATAGAGTGGGTAGGAAAAGAAAGCAGGATGAATAAAATTTGTAGGTGCTTTTAGCATATGGACCAAATGTGGAATAAATGCAAAGGTCACCAAACATTTTTTGAAGCTACAAAAGTCTAATGCAAAGTCACTATTGTTTACCTAAAGTGGAACCATATGTCCACCCTAAACCCCGTCCTTTGGACTATGCCACTCTCATGTCTCTATCCAATAGGTTACTTTGTAGCCAACAAGGTGGGATTTGGGTCCATTTTTTTCCCTTTCAGAAATAACAATGGCTATTATCAATTTATCATCATCGTTATTAATCCAAATGAAATATGTGGTGATCTCTCTCGTTGTTTCGTTGACTTAAAACATCATACATTTTCGCATGCACATACATAATAAATTTTGATACACATATTCCTCAAGTCCAACGACCTGAGTGATAAAAATATAGACAGGGGAGACATGGATTGTGCATAATGTTGTGGTGAATGATAGAAACAATGTGTGAAGATAGGTTGAAGGAGTGAGTGAGATAATTGGGTTGTGGGGGGAAAGGACCACAGGGCAGGGGGGTGATCGTGAAAGGTCAAAGAGGAAGGGCGTAAGTTTGGAGTTTGGGTGTGGTGTCATTATATGATTAGTGAGTTTCACAATAAATTCAATTTCAGTTACCAAGTAAAGGAAGCCCATAGCCTCTCTTGACTTTGACACATTGGCTTTACACTCACAAAAAAAATGGAGAGTTGGGGAGTTCGGGTGTTAGGACTTTGAATTTTGGAACCAAATTTTATTTTTGATATTACAAACTGTCAACATTCATATCTTTTTTTTGGTCCAGTGTGATCTATAGCCAATACAAAAGGGGCACAAACCTATCCACACAATATTAGATTCCCTCTATTTTTATGTATTTATTTCTTGTTTTATATA